>MJUU01021549.1:19374-59978 GCA_002080025.1 Modiolus philippinarum
AAAACACTTGTTTTTCAGCCCTAAATTGGATTAAGATTATTCTGCAACACAATTTTTGAAAATGAATATTTAAACTAGAAGAAACTCATATTTCTAGACAGAACTCCAAAATTGATCCTCAAGAGACATAAGTTGTCGAAATGTGCATATGCTAGGGACTCCAAGAGAAAAATATGCAATCAGTACTAGTTATTGTAAACAAGAGCTGTTGCCGAATGGCAGCCAAATATACCCCCCGCTCATTGAACCCTGAATCGATATGGTAAGTGCAAAATTAAGTTGGTGTGGACACAATACAGGTGTGGACACAGTACAAGTGTGGACACAATACAAGTATGGACACAATGATATAATCTTCAAGAAAGAACTTTTCACAAGGGTTCCAATGAAAACACTGTCTAAATCAATCAATTATATTAAATTCACCTTTTTTCAGCCTATTTGACATTTCACACATCTACATATAGTGTTCTTCCTTTGTGTAAAGTTTCATCAAAATCCTTCCAGTGGATTAAAAGGAGCTATGCGTACGAGGTAATCCATATAGGGAATCAACGAAAATTCAAAGTCGAATTATCTCCCTTTCCTGGTTTCAGACAATAATTAAATTCCTTCATGCACATCTCTATATAGTGTTCTTACTTTGTGTAAAGTTTAATTAAATTCCTTTCAGTGGTTTAAGAGGAGTTGCACTTATGAGGTAACCCATACATGGGGAATCAATGAAAAGTCAAAGTCCAATTATCTCCCTTCCTGGTTTTGGACAATAATTATATTCCTTCATGCACATCTCCATTTAGTGTCCTTCCTTTGCGTAACGTTTCATCTAAATCCTTCCAGTGGTTTAAGAGGAGTTGCGCTTACGAGGTAACCCATAAACAGGGAATCAATGTAAAGTCAAAGTCGAATTATCTCCCCTTCTTGGTTTCAGACAATAGTTATATTCCTTCATGCACATCTCCATATGGTGTCCTTCCTTTGTGTAAAGTTTCATCAAAATTCTTCAAGTGGTTTAAGAGGAGTTGCGCTTACGAGGTAACCTATAAATATGGAATCAACGAAAAGTCAAAGTCGAATTATCTCCCCTTCCTGGTTTCGAACAATAATTATATTCCTTCATGCACATCTCCATATAGTGCCCTTCCTTTGTGTAAAGTTTCATCAAAATCCTTCCAGTGGTTTAAGAGGAGTTGCTCTTACAAGAAGTGTGGACAGACGAACGGACAGACAGACAGACAGACAGACAGACAGGGTGAATCCTATATACCCCCCAAACTTTGTTTGTGGGGGATATAATAATACAGTAGAAAAGAGCATAAAATAAGAAACAAAATGCAATAAACAGATTGAAAATCGGTTGAGAATTAAAAAAATTACAATAATTCAAAGTTGACAAAAAAGGGCAAAATTTGGAACCCATCTTCAACATCAAAATATGTGGTTGTTATTGTTGATAGACACATATTATTGGTAAAACTTTGTTAACTTATGCCCAAAGAGTTTATTACTTTTAAGATATTTTAACTTTGAGAAATATGCAACTGAAAATGCAAAAAAATATGATGGACTTAAGTCATTTTTTGAATGGCACCAAGGTCCACGGTAGTAGCAGACCCAACTTTGGACAGCAATATAATCTGTATTATTTCACCATATACTATGATTTTTTGTAAATTAAAAGAATAACCATAGTTCTTCTGCATAAATTATTTAAAAATAGCATATGATATCATAACTCTTTAAAAAATCCGTTCAAAATAGGCCTTGGGGTCCATTTTCCTTGTCAAAATAGCCTTTGGAGCCATTTTTGGCTGCCAATTTTGGGTACTTAATTATATTACAACATGGTGGTTATTTAAATCCTTAATGACAGTACTCTAGTGATTACAAAAATATAAAATGCAAAGGAATCAGTCTAATATATTTTGAATCATTTTGCACTGAAAATGGTTGGGAAGCAAAAATGGCCAAATTTTTGAAAAAATGTGAAATTAACCATCCCATCTTAGCTTCAATCAGACAAGAAAACTAAAAATTAAAATTAAGAAAAATATAACATGACAAGATACATGTACTAATTTGTATAAAATAAGTAATATTATATATTTTTTAATGCCAGCTCATCATTTCATTTCCATCTGAAATATTGTGTTTTTTCATAGAATTGCAATTTTTCAAATTTTGCACAGGGACTGCCTTTTTCGATGGTTTGTTGTACAAACCATATTTGTCACATGAAGATAAATCAGTAACTTACTTGCAGAAAGTAACATCATTTCCACAATTAAAAACAATTATCTTTGTATACTACAGTTAAAATGTCTTTTGTATAACTTTTATATTTAAAAAAATTGCAAGATTTCATTTTTTGACCCAAAATTACCCTTGACCATATTTTCCAAAATATCAACTAATTTACATCAAATATACAAGAAAAACTATGTAGCATGTACCAAAAGTCTTATTTTCTCCAATGACACCTATATAAAAAACAATACATGCCTGGCTCATCGTTTCTTTTTTACTGAAAAATGTCTGATTTGAAAAAAAAATGGTGACATTTTTTACCCGAGTTTGTATCTTGTTTTTTGCAAGGTTGAATCACATATATTCTACATAATTTTCATATATACTAATGACAAAACATGAAAAACTTTTTTAACTGGTTCATTTTATACTAGCTTCAAAATAAATACATGAATGATATTCATTTTACATTACTATGACAAAATCAAATGCATTTGCTTCACTGATTATGAGAAAAATTATGAAATTCCAATGAAATGACCAAAATGCTTGGAGTCCCTACATATGCAGAAAATAAATTCACAGTAACTTTGGTATTAAGTTATTTATTACAAGGCTTAGCCGATTAAAGGTAAAAGATACTATAATCATCTTTTGGGGTTTTGTAAGACCCACCAGAGGTCATATTTGAAGGTCTCATACAAAGATTCTAACACCTTCTGCGATGTTGCTACATATAATATATAAATTGTACCAATGAGGTTTTAGATTCCAGACGCAAACTCTTGGAGATTTCGTCCTTTATTTCATATCATGAAAACAAATTTTTGCACATAATTTGACCCTAGGTCATTTGGCAGAAAGTCCAAACCCACAGTGCACCACTGCAGATCACACTCAAGTACGATGCCTAGTTCCAAATTTGTTAAACTTATAAATCCAGAGTTATCACAGAGCATTAAATACAAACATAAAGACTTAATTGCTTGAACGAAACTAAGCCTGGGATAATAAGACACCTACACTTACCAATGATTTAACCCTAATTCTAAACCAAGTTTACTGTGGTAAATATGAAAAAAAAACATCACCCTAAAGTAGTGGGTCCCCTGAAGTATATGTAGGCCATAACTAATTACAGATTTTCAGAGTCCGTTTGTTTGTTGATTGGCCGAAAATCCAAATTAAAAGCATTGTTCCCAAACTAAACATTACAATGTCAGGTAGCACATAAAGCAGGAATAAATTGGGCCTATGCTGGCACAAAGTGAATGAGGATATTGTGAGAATTCTGTTACAATACAGGAGGATGTTGAACACAAAAAGAATCCATTTACCACTAAATAAGAGTAAGAATTCACTTATTACATTAACAAAAGTCAATTTTTCTCCCATTCATCATATTCATGGTGCTGGACAATAATTAAATTCCTTAATGCAAGTCTCCATATATTGTCCATGCTTTGAGTTTCATCAAAATCCTTATTGCTCTGAAATGCTCTTATGGGGTATTCAATAACAAGTCAAATTATCTCCCCTTCATGGTTTTGGAAAATAATTATTCCTTCATGCAGATCTTCATAAATGTTCTTCCTTCATTGCCCTTTGTGTAAAGCTTCATCAAAATCCTTCAAGTGGTTTAAGGGGAGTTGATCTTACAAAAAATGTTGAACAAGAGGAAAGCTGTCATTGTGACAGCAAACCAGGTTTTCTTTCACATGGACAGTATATCATACACATGGGTTGACCCTGAATATTTGAAATGTACAAGTTTATAATTTTTATTTATTTTCAATGTTAAACCTTCCACCAAAGTAGCCTTTTTCTGAAAATTCAGCAACTTAGATTTTAATCAAAATGGAAAATTAAAGTACTGTGCATGCCTCTGATACAGGTACAAATGATCTGCAAGATTAAAACTTCTTATCTATTAAGCTGTAGGATATTTGTTCCGGACAAAGGTGGTACCCTATTGTTAAAAATTTGACGTAAAAATGACTAAGTTCAACAACTGATATTTTTTACATAATTTATCAAAAATCAAAATCAAAGAACCATGCACACCTTTGATATATGTATAATTGATCTGCAAAATAAAAACTTCCTGTCTCAAATACTGTAGGAGATTTGCTCCCTACAAAGGGGGTACCCTACTGTTAACAATTTGACTTAAAAATGACTAAGTTCATCAACTGATATTTTGGACATAAATTATCAAAAATCAAAATCAGAGTACCATGCACACCTTTGATATATGTACAATTGATCTGCAAAATAAAAACTTCCTGTCTCAAATACTGTAGGAGATTTGCTCCGGACAAAGGGGGTACCCTATTGTTGAAAATTTGACGTAAAAATGACGTAAGTTCAACAACTGATATTTTTTACATTAATTACCAAAAGTCAAAATCAAACTACCATGTACACCTTTGATATATGTACAATTGATCTGCAAAATAAAAACTTCCTGTCTCAAATACTGTAGGAGATTTGCTCCGGACAAATGATGTACCCATTTGGCAGCCGCCCGCCATTTTCACCATTTTAATAACCGGATTTTTCCAATGGAAAACCCGGTTGAAAATGAACAGACAGACAATAAAACTGTAAGGTAATTTCTACTGAGTACTAGTTATATTAATATGTCCCTTAAACTTCTTCAATGGTGAGTATAAATAAAGTTAGTACAGTGTCAGAGCTCACTCACTCTACCACCCCTCTTTACAGGAGGTCATTCCGTTATCACCAACCATTTTCAAATTTCGCCTTCAAAATGTTACAGGGTTTCAATTTTAGTTATTCTATCCATACATTACCATCCTCACAATATCACTAAAACTTTGCCTGGTCCATAAGGATGTTTTGAATATATCATGTTAAATTTAGTTGTATTGACTATTAACAGAAAACCTAATTTTTGTTATTTCACAACGGCTACCCCCAACCCCTGGACAATTACCCCCTACGACATAGCACCAAAAACTGGAACAAATCTCTGTCTAAGTCTAAAGCTTGAAGATATTTGACCACCAAGATTTGGCTGTTTCATGAATATTGAATAATATAATCCTAGCTAAGCTATGTCAAATAATTTCAGTAATATCAGTTTGCTAATCCCATTTAATTCCATAGAAACACTGCATTTAAGACAATCGCTTGAAGTTTTCTCTTACATGTAGATATAAGAATTACAAAATAATTTTAAGAAAGAATTAAAACCGTTTATTTATTCTCTAGATAATGGCTATTGAAATCAGTCATCCGGCCTGGAAAAGAAGCAGACAACTTCATCATGCTGGTGCAATTAGAGGATACATGAGGGACCAAGATGATGATGGATATCCAAGGGGTCCTCATGCCTCGCCTAGACACTGCCCTGATTGTGACAATGACAGTCAGTATGACTCTGCAAGTCCTGATAGTGCTGCATGGTACATCTCTTCAGGGGAAAATTCACCAAACTCTGATGGAATCTTTGATGAACCTAAAAAATCCAGATTTGATATGAATAGTAAGTGTAGTAAATTTGTATGTCTACAATTGGGTAATCTTCACAATCCAGTTAGGGCTGTTCCAGCAAAACATATATGGGACAGGGGGAAGGCACTTTCAAATTGATGCTATGGGATGGGTGGTCGTTACAAAATGAAGTCAGAATTCAAAAGTAAATATAAAAATCCTATTTTGCATCTACGGGTGGTCATGACAATGTTCAAGTGCCTTCCCCCCGTCCCATGTATGTTTTTTCTGGAACAGCCCTTAACAAGCAAACTGATTTATTACATTTTTCAAATACATGTATTATGGAATGAAAAAGTATATCTACACCTAACATGAATTGATTAAGTCTATCACAAACTGTGAAAGGACTAATAGAGTTGGCAATCATGAAGCTAATACAGTGTGTTACCACAAAAAATAAACAAGATTACATTCATGATAAAATGCAGTTGGTTCACAAGTTCAAACAGAGTGGTACTTGATATATTCATCTGTCTTGTTGAATTATCTGACCTGATCAAGGTTTACTGGCTGAGTGCTCATTCTCACCAGGTACCCAATCTCGCCACTTGCTATTTCTACAAAATGTTCTATGATTTTTCTGTAAAAGTTTTGGTTCCCTGTTAAGTGAAAAACCTGTTTATTTCAAATACATGTACTATAAAATATTTTAAGTGGCCCTTTTTAGTTAGCAGAAAAGTTGTGCATGGGAAAATTTGGAACTAAGTTTCGTTTGTTTGTTGATTATTGACAAACATTTCTGGCATTATAATACAAAGACTTTTTCACTAATATTGAGTATAAACTGTTTATTTTATTGTTGTTGTAGGGTTGAAGAAAACTTTACCAAAAGATGAAGATGATGCTTGGCCATCTGTCGAGGAATAGACTGGATATTATCTTTGTAAATACTTATATCTGTGATACTTGAAAGACAATAATATACAGCTATTTTTTCAACACTTTATTTACAACTGAAAGTATATTTTATTTCGTAAAAGACTTTGTACTGCCTTGAATGTATGTCTTATATAACAAGTAACTAAAAAACAGCATGAAATATATATAGAGTAATATGTTTAATATATATAATACATGAAATAGTACAGACACAGTGTTTACTGTATGGAGCCTAACAGATGATAGCTTTTATATAACATGTATAAAAAAGCAACTCTTTGTTAATTTCTAGCTTATCCACCCATAACCCATCATAACCAAGAAATGTAATGTGTCATATTGTGCCAAAGAGGTTTTAAATGTGCCATCTATAGCTAGTCCATTGTTCTCTGTCAGAGTGCGAGCTACATGTAGTACCACTAGTCCTTTGGTTAGAAATGATAAAGGCTTTAGAATATATTTCTATTGTTACGATAAAGGGAAAGTAGGCAATATTTTTGCAGACTTCGGAGTACTTTAAATAATTCTAAGATGGTCCCCTTTCAAAATTGTGTTCATAAGGTCAAATAAAATACAAGAGAGACACCAGTGGACGTAGATTAAGTTCAACAAAACACCATTTTTAGAATTTTTTCTTAATTCGCATTAGATCAAAACTTGGTCAAAACAGAGCTATTCCATTAAAATGGATGTGGGAATGTAGGAAGGGAAATTTTATTTTCGGCCTTGGTCCTGGGTCATACTCAATGTGTGGCTACTAGTTGTATGTGAAGTTTTCTACTAAAATTTTATTGGCTGTTGGGGTATTTTGAAAGTCCCTTCCTACCCGCCCAAATTCATATTAATTGAATAGCACTTCTTAGATATTCAACATACAAAGGTATGTCTGTAATGGTAATTTCTGATCCAAAACAGTGACATTAGAAACCTTGTTAAAAATTGGCCCTCGGTGAAAGATCTCAAAATCTGGATTTAGAACCATAACTGATCACACTCAGCATTGATGATACATTTTAAATTTTTTCTAACAGATATTTTTCAGTCTAAGATGGCCACCAGAAGGGAACATAGTATAACAAAGAGGTCTAACAGAATGCTTTAGAGTGATGACTGAATTCACAATAAAGGACTAAATACTGAAGTTACTAAAAGGATGTTGGAATGCTGGGAGTGTTCTGATGTTCAGTAATTTAGATTGGGAATTTACCTACCAAAGCATTGTAAATAATTGTCACGTGCACAACAATTTTTAAGCTTACGAAAAATATTTGGAAATTTGAGTATACAATTTAAATGAGCAACAGTTGTTCAAAACAAATTACAACACTGGATATTTAATAAAACAGCATGTGAGAAGCTTCAAGTGACAATCACAAGTCTAAATTTCCTGTCACATTCTTTTTTTACTTATAAGTATTAAGTAATTATTTCCTATATTGTATCTCAAGTTTTATCCTTATCACTTGATGAATATTAGCATATATATTACCTACATGTCTAGAAAGTCAAACAAAAATGGATCAAATTTATATTTACTATTTTAATAATCTCCCTCACTTTGCAATATGGCAGTGGTATATTTATATCCCCCCCTTAAAAGGTGGGGGTATATAGGATTCCTCTTGTCCATCTGTCCGTCCCTCTGTCTTTCTGTCCCTCCGTCCATCACACTTTAGTTTCTGGATGATAACTTGAGTTTGCCTTAAAGGAAATTTTTAATATTTTATGATTATGTTTCTATTCATCAAATACAGGTCAAGTTCGATTTTGACCATGGTAAGATTTTGCGTTCCAGTGTTACTGCCCTTGATTTAGGCAAAATTTGTAAAAATTTGTAAATTTTATAGTTTCCAGATTATAACTTGAGTTTGCTTTTAAGGAAAGTTTAAATATTTTGGGATTATGTTTCTATTCATAAAATACAGGTCAAGAATGATTTTGACTGTGATCAGATTTTGCCTTCCAGAGTTATTGCCCTTGATTTAGGCAAAATCTGTAAATTTAACAGTTTCCGGATGATACTTGAGTTTTCTTCTAAGGAAAGTTTAGATATTTTGGGATTATGTTTCTATTCTTAAAATACAGGTCAAGTTCAATTTTGACCATAATTGGATTTTGCGTTACAGAGTTATTGCCCTTGATTTAGGTAAAATCTGTAAATTTTATGGTTTCTGGATGATAACTTGAGTTTGCTTTGAGGGAAAATTTCAATATTTCGGGACAATGTTTCTATTTATAAAATACCAGTCATGTTCGATTTTGACCATGATCAGATTTTGCATTCCAGAGTTATTGCCCTTGATTTAGGCAAAATCTGTAGATTTTATGGTTTTTGGATGATAACTTGAGTTTGCTTTGAAGGAAAGTTTTAATATCTTTGGGATTGTAATAGGTCAAGATCTATTTTGACTGTGATCATATTTTGCGTTCCAGGGTTATTGCCCTTAATTTAGGCAAAATCTGTAAATTTTATGGTTTCTGGATGATAACTTGAGTTAGCTTTGAGGGAAAGTTTCAATATTTTGGGACAATGTTTCTATTCATAAAATACTAGTCATGTTCTATTTTGACCATTATCAGATTTTGCGTTCCAGAGTTATTGCCCTTGATTTAGGCAAAACCTGTAGATTTTATGGTTTTGGATAATAACTTGAGTTTGCTTTGAAGGAAAGTTTTAATATTTTTGGAATTGTAACAGGATCATATTTGGCCTTCCAGGGTTACTGCCCTTGATTTCGGCAAAATCTGTAAATTTTATGGTTGATTGATTTAAACTTATTTTATTGTCAAAGACAAAAGGATTAGCACAAGTTGTACAACTTATCAATGCCTTCTCCAACATTTTACATAATAAATATTACATACATTTTTACATAAGACATAAACGAAAGTACAAAAATAACATATACAAATTAAAGTAGACAAACATGCAGGGTCCTATTTAAAACATTGATACACATAAAAGGGTGTGTAAGCTTAGTATATCAATTACAGAAATTTTAAAGTACAGGTGAACTCAATATGTCACAAAATAACAATAACCTATATCCATTCATTCATACAATACACTCAGTTTCCATCTGCATCAGTAGAATACAGGAGAGATATAAGTAATGTAACACTAGGATCTGTTGTAATTTTATGGTTTCCAGATGATAACTTGAGTTTGCTTTGAGGGAAAGTTTCAATATTTTTTGGACAATGTTTCTATTCATAAAATATTAGTCATGTTCGATTTTGACCATGATCAGATTTTGTGTTCCAGAGTTATTGCCCTCGATTTAGGCAAAATCTGTAGATTTTATGGTTTTCGGATGATAACTTGAGTTTGCTTTGAAGGAAAGTTTTAATATTTTGGGGATTGTAACAGGTCGAGATCTATTTTGACTGTGATCATATTTTGCGTTCCAGGGTTATTGCCCTTATTTAGGCAAAATCTGTAAATTTTATGGTTTCCGGATGATAACTTGAGTTAGCTTTGAGGGAAAGTTTCAATATTTTGGGACAATGTTTCTATTCATAAAATACCAGTCATGTTCGATTTTGACCATGAACAGATTTTGCATTCCAGAGTTATTGCCCTTGATTTAGGCAAAATCTGTAAATTTTATGGTTTCTGGATGATAACTTAGTTTGCTTTGAAGGAAAGTTTTAATATTTTGGGATTATGTTTCTATTCATAAAATACAGGTCAAGTTCGATTTTGACCGTGATCATATTTTGCGTTCCAGAGTTATTGCCCTTGATTTAGGCAAAATCTGTAAATTGTATGGTTACTGGATGATAGCCAGTTTGGTTTGAGAGAAAATTTTAATATTTTGGGACAAAGTTACTAATTATAAAATACACTTTTGACCATGATTGTATATTATGCATTCTAGAGTTACTGCCCTTGATTTAGCAAAATCTGATAATTTTATACATAGTTTCCAGATGTTCCGGATGATAACTTCAATTAGCTTTGTGAGAAAATTCCTGCAACTACTAGGTTTGCCTATGGGCGGGGTATCTTTTGTGATCAGCATATCACCTTTTTCTAGTTTTAAAGTTATGTCTCACTGTATGGGAACAAAACCGGATATTGGTACTAGGACTTGTACTGTCAATGGAGAAAAGCATTGAACTGTTACCGTACAGTAATCTTGGTACTAGCTTAGTTGGTACCAATGTAACTGTACGGTAACAGTTCAATGCTTTTCTCCGTTGATGGTACCGGTCCTAGTACCAATATCCGGTGTTGTTCTCATACAGTGTGTCTGTTTGTCAAAACGTTTTTGCCAAAGTTTTCTTGGCTTCTTTACTTAGGGAATTATTTCTGCTTTGATCTGAAGTTTAATTATAATGAGATAACATATTTAAGGAATATTCAACTTCAATTATGATAAACCTTTCTGATTGTTAATTAGGGCTGTACCAGAAAAAATAGTCTTGGAACCTTTAAAGGCACTTTATATAAATTGTTCTGGGTGGTTGTGTTTTCAGCATCTTTTTGTATTGTACATATGGGGAGGAATTCCATGGGTGGTGGGGGTCAATAAAAAGTGCCTTTAAAGACCCCATGTCTTTTTTTTTTTGGGACACCCCTCATTTTTATTAAAATAGTGTCTATTAACGTACTGTTGATTAAGTTTCAGACTTTTCTTTCTGAGAAAGTTGTTCCAGTAATCTTTCATCAGCTGAATATAATTTTCTTTTCCCCCTTTTTGTCATATCAAGCTCCTCCTTCACACTTTCCCTTTTCTTTGGATGTTCACCAGAATCCTGAAATTCCTCCACCTGATATGTTTTCGGTAATAGAGCATTGAGGCGTTGAATTGGTGAAACAGACCTCCTTGATGGTAGGTTTCTCCTCCATTTGATCTGTTTAACATTAACTGTGGATTTGGAATGTTCTTCACTCATACACCTCATTGTACAGTCGGGCAAATTAAATGTAAGCCTGAGTATTCCTTGTGTCCCATGTCTTGTTAACAAACTTAAATGCTGCATGATTCTTCATATAATCCTGAAATATAATTTTAAAAAATCAATTTTACTTAAGGTAGTAGACCAGGGGTAACCCAAAAATTTTCAATGCAATCAATTTTCTTTAAATTTGTAGTATAAACAATTATGTACTAATATATTTCTAGAAAAAGTTTTGAAAACTTTCACCATAAGATTTTTGATTTATGGTTCACAGAAACACCCCTATCTTTGGGGTCTTTAATTCTGTTCAGTAATCACCATGAAGCATTTACTACTGTACTCTAGATGTATCAGAACTAGCATAAAAAGACTATAAATTGCCAAATTCCTTCATAGAAACATGTGGACCTAAATATGAGAGAATAACGATCATAAGCAAGCATCTAGTGTTGATTTACGGTAAAATAGAAAATATGTTTTCAAAACATTGCTAAAAAACACAGCCTCATTCATTTCCTTCAGGTTGAAAATCCTAACAGTCAATTTTCACAATAAAACTTGGAAATTAAAGGTCTTACACATATACAACTTATAACAAAATTTTATAAAAATTTGACATACTGTTTTTCACAATGTTAGGAAAACTGCATAAAAAGTCTTAAAATTCCTTAACGTCATTCAGAGAGAATTACCTCCCTTTCCAAAAATCTGACTTTCATTTATTTTAATATTTCTAAGATGCCAATCAAAACCTAGATATTTTAATGTACGCACTTTGAATTATTTTCACTTTGAATTATTTTATAAACATAGGTAATCACCGATTACAAAGTTCGCCTCGTTATGGCACATGGACACAGAAACCCAATTTGGTCAGGGTGCTCATTAACCATCTCTTATGCATGTATACAAAGGCTAGATGATCTTATATTTACCACGTACAGTAACCGAGACCTGAATTCGGACAAAAACGGAAAAGTGACCTATTTTTGCCTGGATGCTGACCTACCCCCAAAGATGCATGCACATGCAAGTTTAGATGATCCTACCATGTACAGTTACTTAGATCTGAAACCAGACATAAACTTAAATGTAAGTCAATCATGTGGAAAATATAGGTCAAAGTGACCTAATTTTGCCTGGATGCTTACCTACCTCCAAAGATGCATGCAGATGCAAGGTTAGATAATCCTACCATGTACAGTTACTTAGATCTGAACTCAGACATAAACTTGAATGTAAGTCAATCATGCGGAAAATATAGGTCAAAGTGACCTAATATTGCCTTAATGCTGAACTACTGCCAAAGATGCATGCACATGCAAGGTAACATGATTGTACCATGTACAGTTACTTAGATCTGAACTCGGACGTAAACTTGAGTGTAAGTCAATCATGCGGAAAATATAGGTCAAAGTGACCTAATTTTGCATGGATGCTGACCTAACCCCAAAGTTGCATGCACATGCAAGGTTAGATGATTCTACCATGTACAGTTACTTAGATCTGAACTCGGACGTAAACTTGAATGTAAGTCAATCATGCAGAAAATATAGGTCAAAGTGACCTAATTTTGCCTGGATGCTGACCGCCAAAGATACAAGCACATGCAAGGTTAGATGATTGTACCATGTACAGTTACTTAGATCTGAATTCGGACGTAAACTTGAATGTAAGTTGATCATGCGGAAAATATAGGTCAAAGTGACCTAATTTTGCCTGGATGCTGACCTACTGCCAAAGATGCATGCACATGCAAAGTTAGATGATTGTACCATCTACAGTTACTTAGATCTGAACTCGGACGTAAACTTGAATGGAAGTCACTCATGTGGAAAATATAGGTCAAAGTGACCTAATTTTGCCTGGATGCTGACCAACCCCCAAAGATGCATGCACATGCAAGGTTAGATAATCCTACCATGTACAGTTACTTAGATCTGAAACCAGACATAAACTTAAATGTAAGTCAATCATGTGGAAAATATAGGTCAAAGTGACCTAATTTTGCCTGGATGCTGATCTACCCCAAAGATGCATGCACATGCAAGGTTAGATAATCCTACCATGTACAGTTACTTAGATCTGAACTCGGCGTAAACTTGTATGTAAGTCACTCATGCGGAAAATATAGGTCAAAGTGACCTAATATTGCCTTAATGCTGACCTACCCCTAAAGATGTATGCATATGCAAGGTTAGATGATTGTACAATGTACAGTTACTTAGATCTGAACTGGGACTTAAACTTGAATGTAAGTCAATCATGTGGAAAATATAGGTCAAAGTGACCTAATTTTGCCTGGATGCTGACCTACTGCCAAAGATGCATGCACATGCAAGGTTAGATGATCCTACCATGTAGTTACTGAGATATCAACTCGGACCTAAAATTAATTGAAAGCCAGTCAAGCATAAAATATAGGTCAAAGAGACCTAATTTTCTTGGAGGCTGTGAGATAGCCCAAGATGCATCTGTACACAAAGTTTGATGACCCTACCCTTCATAGTTACCAAGATATATACCTAAATGCGGACGAAGAAGAGGACGCCGGGGGTACTCCAATAGTCCTCGGCTCAACGAACTAAAAAGGGTGCAGTTTCATGATAACATATTATTTCTATTTATGATATGATATTCTAAATGTTTTGTTTTATTCATACCAATCAAAACAAGTAATTTGTGCACAAAAAGCAGTTATCTCCCCCTACCCCAGGTCTACTACCTTAAACAAGGGTATGTTACCAATAATTTGAAGTCACCATTGCAAAAGTGTTACAGTTGATATCAAGATCTAGTAGACTGCTGTTAGATATATGTTACCCCGATGACAACAGATCATTCCCTTTAGAAGCTTAAGATTGTTGTTTCCTCTACCAGATTTAATTTACTACCAATTTGACATGTTCATGACGGCTGTCTCTTATGAGAAGCAGGAAATGCTCATTCTACCGTTGCAGCTGATCTCGCTCTTGGTTTTACTAAGTTGGGTCTGTGGTGTTCATCTCTGTGTTTCTTTTTTTTCTTTTCATTGTACTTCATACATACACAGCCCCAAGCATTTACTAAAAATTGTAATATAACAATTTTGTAATAATGCAGTTTTATAAATGTTTTATATTACAGGGCCCCTGAAACTCTACCTGGACTACTGAAAATTCTAAACCAGTAGCCCAGGTGGCTACTGAAATATCCTGCAATTTTGGTTGACAATACAATGTATAATCCTGGGCTAGTAAAATTTTTGGCTGGGCTACTGATTTTGTTTGCTAGGGGCCCAGCTGGCCACTTTGCCAATATTTCAAATGTTCATCCCTGTATTATAAAAAATTGTAATACAATGTACAACAAAAACAGTCATTCGTGTTGCTGTGAATTGCCATGATTTTGGATTAAGGATTTAAGAATTTCCCCTTTCCTCGTTCTCGCTTCGGTATTCATTTGCCGATGTATCCCTCTCTGAAACATTTAATCATAACTAACCATTGTATAATGGGAACAATTTGCTTTTATATGTATCTTCGAAAACTGTTGAACATAAGAAATTTTATCAGCAGCAACCTATATCAAAGTCAATAATTGTATAATATTAACTTTATATAATCTTCAAAGTATAGTATAGATACATGTAACTGTCATATAACAAAAAATGTCAACTCTCTAATAAACAAGACCTCACCGCAGCGCATAATACTAAGGAACGAGTGTATAATTGTTTTGCACATGGAAAAAATTATTGTTGACCTACCAAAATTTTTTTCTCCAGAGAAATCATAGATAAATTTTGTGTGTATTTAATTGGTTTTATGGCTGTCCGATTTTTATCTGATAATCTTTTTAACACGAGTAAGTAAATATGTATGTTTGACTTACAAAAAAGAATCTGGAGCTTCTGGAATTAACAATTCATTCTTACTTAAGTAAACCTTATTTTCTTATATAACTAAATTCAATAATATATAGCATTTTACCATAACAAATTTTTGTAATATAGTCAATTTACATTATTCTGTGATATTATTGAATTCTGTCAAATTACAGTTTAGTAAATGCCTATGTTTTTGTATTTCTGGTGTTGCTATTGTTTCTGGATTATTCTTTTTAGACTGACAGTTCGGTTCTCACTTCTATGCTTTAATTTATTATACCCCTGCTCCAAAAGAGGAGGGGGTATACTGTTTTACCCTTGTCTGTCATTCCGTCTGTCTGTCCGTCACAACTTTTGTCGAGCTTTTCTCTGCAATGGTAAATGATACAAACTTAAAATTTTGTCAGAAGCCTTGTTCAGTCATGCCATATTGTGGGATGCATTTTCAGACCTGTCAGGTTACTACTTCCTGTTTACCTACTTAGTCAATTTTCAGTAATTTCGTCCGTCCGTCATAATTTTCCTCAAGCTTTTCTCTGCAATGGTAAATGATACAAACTTGAAATTTTGTCAGTAGCTTAACAGTCATGCCATATTGTGGGATGCATTTCCAAACCTGTTGGGTTACTTCTTCCTGTATACCGACCTGGTCAATTTTCAGTTATTCTGTCTGTCCGTCTGTCACAATTTTTTTGGTCAAGCTTTTCTCTGCAATGGTAAATGATATAAACTTGAAATTTTGTCAGCAGCTTTGTATAGTCATGCCATATTGTGGGATGCTTTTTCAGATCTGTCAGGTTACTACTTCCTGTTTACCGACTTGGTCAATTTTCAGTTATTCTCTCTGTCCGTCCGTCACAATTTTTATCAAGCTTTTCTCTGCAATGGGGAATGATACAAACTTTAAATTTTGTCAGCAGCATTGTATAGTCATGCCATATTGTCGGATGCATTTTCAGATCTGTCGGATTACTACTTCCTGTTGACTGGCTTAATAAATTTTCAGTCATTATGTGGTATATTGTTAAATGCATTTTCAAACCAGTGCAGGCCACTAAAAGCTAAGAGTGGGGGTATTTCTAGTGAGCTTGGGCTCACAGATCCCTTGTTTTGACCTAATAAAGAAAATTGTGTAAAGGGTCTTGTTGGCTTCCCTTAGCGGAAATCCCCTCAATATTCTCCATTTCCTGTTAGCTGGGCGGGAAAATAATTTAGAAAGACTCTAAAGCCTCCATTTTCAATGGATGCCTCTTCACGCTCGACATCCTTTCTCCTTTTCACCTGCACTTTTTTGCCAGGAATTATTCACGATTCCCACATGCTTAAAAATCCCACCTTCCCACCTATTCTCTTATCCAGACACTTTACCAAATTAGGCAGTGAAACGTTCAATATTGCACTATATATTTATGTAACTTCAACTTTGATTCAGGGACCGACCATTCAACTTGAAGGGGGGGGGCTATGGTTTTTTTCTAAAAAAATATTTTGGATCTGATTTTATGTAAAAAAAATATTTTGGCTGCCAAAATGATGAAAAAAAATTTTCTGAAGGAGACTTTCTGCCCCAAAAAATAATGTTAATTTTGAAAAAAAATATTTTGTTGAGACGCATGCAAAAAATAAATAATTTGTTTCGCGCGAAGCGCGAAAAAAATTTTCTGTCCAGAAAAAAAAACCATAACCCCCCCCTTCAGGTTAAATGGTCGGTCCCTTATGTAATCATTTTTCAATGTATACTGATGAAACTCCGAACAAACATTGGGAACACCAATATTAATATCACATCCAAATTTCAGGATAATAGTTAATGCACGTAACAGAGAAATTGAAATTTAAAGTTACGATTTCTCAGTCAGGGGAATTACTTAAATAAGTGATTTTTAATCACTTATTTAAGAAGTTTTTTTCCCTCCTTGGCAAAGTAAGGTTTTTCTTAAATATTTTCTTAATCTATCATAATAAACAAATCAAACTGTCATTTTTTGAAAGAAACAACCAAGACCATTGGAAAAACACTGTATCATCTTTTTTATTTTATTGATTTTGTTGCAAAATTCAGCTTAATAAAGGTTAAGTTCCAATGGTAATAACCATTAAATAGAATTTTCCAGACACCATGGCTAATTTTCCTGATAACTTCAATGCATTAGCTGTCAGATTATGCAATTAATTACTTATGTTCGCGGTGAAAATCTGAATGTTTGCTACTGTTGAAGTGCAAAGGGTCAGATGGATAATTAGTACTTAATCAGGTGATTTTTTGGCTAATGGTTACTTAAACAAGTGATTTTCATACAAAATCATATAAACTTCTCTAAAACCATTAAATTTTATTCAATGAAGACAANATTGCCAAATTCCTTCATAGAAACATGTGGACCTAAATATGAGAGAATAACGATCATAAGCAAGCATCTAGTGTTGATTTACGGTAAAATAGAAAATATGTTTTCAAAACATTGCTAAAAAACACAGCTTCATTCATTTCCTTCAGGTTGAAAATCCTAACAGTCAATTTTCAAAAAAAAACTTGGAAATTAAAGGTCTTACACATATACAACTTATACCAAAATTTTATAAAAATTTGACATACCGTTTTTCACAATGTTAGGAAAACTGCATAAAAAGTCTTAAAATTCCTTAACGTCAAGCAGAGAGAATTACCTCCCTTTCCAAAAATCTGACTTTCATTTATTTTAATATTTTTAAGATGCCATTCAAAACCTAGATATTTTAATGTACGCACTTTGAATTATTTTATAAACATAGGTAATCACCGATTACAAAGTTCGCCTCATTATGGCACATGGACATAGAAACCCAATTTGGTCAGGGTGCTCATTTACCATCTCTTATGCATGTATACAAAGGCTAGATGATCTTATATTTACCACGTACAGTAACCGAGACCTGAATTCGGACATAAACGGAAAAGTGACCTAATTTTGCCTGGATGCTGACCTATCCCAAAAGATGCATGCACATGCAAGTTTAGATGATCCTTCCATGTACAGTTACTTAGATCTGAAACCAGACATAAACTTAAATGTAAGTCAATCATGTGGAAAATATAGGTCAAAGTGACCTAATTTTGCCTGGATGCTGACCTACCCCCAAAGATGCATGCACATGCAAGGTTAGATAATCCTACCATGTACAGTTACTTAGATCTGAACTCGGACATAAACTTGAATGTAAGTCAATCATGCGGAAAATATAGGTCAAAGTGACCTAATTTTGCCTGGATGCTGACCTACTGCCAAAGATGCATGCATATGCAAGGTTAGATGATCCTACCATGTACAGTTACTTAGATCTGAACTGGGACTTAAACTTGAATGTAAGTCAATCATGTGGAAAATATAGGTCAAAGTGACCTAATTTTGCCTGGATGCTGACCTACTGCCAAAGATGCATGCACATGCAAAGTTAGATGATTGTACCATGTACAGTTACTTAGATCTGAACTCGGACGTAAACTTGAATGTAAGTCACTCATGCGGAAAATATAGGTCAAAGTGACCTAATTTTGAATGGATGCTGACCTAACCCCAAAGTTGCATGCACATGCAAGGTTAGATGATCCTACCATGTACAGTTACTTAGATCTGAACTCGGACGTAAACTTGAATGTAAGTCAATCATGCAGAAAATATAGGTCAAATCACCTAATTTTTCCTGGATGCTGACCGCCAAAGATACAAGCACATGCAAGGTTAGATTATTGTACCATGTACAATTACTTAGATCTGAATTTGGACGTAAACTTGAATGTAAGTTGATCATGCGGAAAATATAGGTCAAATAACTAAATACCGAAGTTACTGAAGTGACCTAATTTTGCTTGGATGCTGACCTACTGCCAAAGATGCATGCACATGCAAAGTTAGATGATTGTACCATGTACAGTTACTTAGATCTGAACTCGGATGTAAACTTGAATGTAAGTCACTCATGTGGAAAATATAGGTCAAAGTGACCTAATTTTGCCTGGATGCTGACCTACCCCCAAAGTTGCATGCACATGCAAGGTTAGATGATCCTACCATGTACAATTACTTAGATCTGAAACCAGACATAAACTTGAATGTAAGTCAATCATGTGGAAAATATAGGTCAAAGTGACCTAATTTTGCCTGGATGCTGACCTACCGCCAAAGATGCATGCACATGCAAAGTTAGATGATTGTACCATGTACAGTTACTTAGATCTAAACTCGGACATAAAATTGAATGTAAGTCAATCATGCGGAAAATATAGGTCAAAGTGACCTAATATTGCCTTAATGCTGACCTACCCCTAAAGATGCATGCATATGCAAGGTTAGATGATTGTACCATGTACAGTTACTTAGATCTGAACTGGGACTTAAACTTGAATGTAAGTCACTCATGTGGAAAATATAGGTCAAAGTGATCTAATTTTGCCTGGATGCTGACCTACCGCCAAAGATGCATGCACATGCAAGGTTAGATGATTGTACCATGTACAGTTACTTAGATCTGAAATGGACGTAAACTTGAATTTAAGTCACTCATGCGGAAAATACAGGTCAAAGTGACTTAATTTTGCCTGGATGCTGACCTAACCAGAAAGTAGCATGCACATGCAAGGTTAGATTATTGTACCATGTACAGTTACTTAGATCTGAATTTGGACGTAAACTTGAATGTAAGTTGATCATGCGGAAAATATAGGTCAAAGTGACCTAATTTTGCCTGGATGCTGACCTACTGCCAAAGATGCATGCACATGCAAAGTTAGATGATTGTACCATATACAGTTACTTAGATCTGAACTCGAACGTAAACTTGAATGTAAGTCACTCATGTGGAAAATATAGGTAAAAGTGACCTAATTTTGCCTGGATGCTGACCTACCCCCAAAGTTGCATGCACATGCAAGGTTAGATTATCCTATCATGTAGTTACTGAGATATCAACTCGGACCTAAAATTAATTGAAAGCCAGTCAAGCGTAAAATATAGGTCAAAGAGACCTAATTTTCTTGGAGGCTGTGAGATAGCCCAAGATGCATCTGTACACAAAGTTTGATGACCCTACCCTTCATAGTTACCAAGATATATACCTAAATGCAGACGAAGAAGAGGACGCCGAGGGTACTCCAATAGTCCTCCTCAACTTCATTGAGGCGAACTAAAAAGGGTGCAGTTTCATGATAACATGAATATTTTATTTCTATTTATGATATAATATTCTAAATGTTTTGTTTTATTCTTACCAATCAAAACAAGTAATTTGTGCACAAAAAGCAGTTATCTCCCCCTACCCCAGGTCTACTACCTTAAACAAGGGTATGTTTCCAATAATTTGAAGTCACAACTGCAAAAGTGTTACAGTTGATATCAAAATCTAGTAGACTGCTGTTAGATATCTGTTACCCCGATGACAACAGATCATTCCCTTTAGAAGCTTAAGATTGTTGTTTCCTCTACCAGATTTAATTTACTACCAATTTGACATGTTCAAGACGGCTGTCTCTTAAGAGAAGCAGGAGATGCTTATTCTACCGTTGCAGCTGATCTCACTCTTGGTTTTACTAATTTGGGTCTGTGGTGTTCATCTCTGTGTTTCTTTTTTTTCTTTTCATTGTACTTCATACATACACAGCCCCAAGCATTTACTAAAAATTGTAATATAACAATTTTGTAATAATGCAGTTTTATAAATGTTTTATATTACAGGGATGCAAATTTCCAGGGGCCCAGTAGCCCAAGGCCCCTAAAACTCTACCTGGACTACTGAAAATTCTAAACCAGTAGCCCAGGTGGCTACTGAAATATCCTGCAATTTTGGTTGACAATATAATCCTGGGCTAGTAAAATTTTTGGCTGGGCTACTGATTTTGTTTGCTAGGGGCCCAGCTGGCCACTTTGCCAATATTTCAAAATTATAAAAAATTGTAATACAATGTACAACAAAAACAGTCATTCGTGTTGCTGTGAATTGCCATGATTTTGGATTAAGGATTTTAGAATTTCCCCTTTCCTCGTTCTCGCTTCGGTATTAATTTGCCGATGTATCCCTCTCTGAAACATTTAATCATAACTAACCATTGAATAATGGGAACAATTTGCTTTTATATGTATCTTCGAAAACTGTTGAACATAAGAAATTTTATCAGTAGCAACCTATATCAAAGTCAATAATTGTATAATATTAACTTTATATAATCTTCAAAGTATAGTATAGATACATGTCACTGTCATATTTAAACAAAAAATGTCAACTCTCTAATAAACAAGACCTCACCGCAGCGCATAATACAGTGGATTCCTGTTAATTGCATACCTTATTTGTCAGGAAAAAATATGCAATTAACAGGAATATTCTATTAAGAGGAGTTTTCAATCTTGCTGTAAAAACATGTCAATTAACTTGAAAAGTGTCAAATGATGAGTTAATCATTAAACAAACACATAGATTACAGTCTGATTTTACAAAATTATTAATTGATTTGACATTTCATAATTAGATATCTCATTTTGATTAGTTTTTCAGAATAATTTGCTAAAAAAATATATACTTTTAATGTTAAATTTCACAAAACATGTTTTGACTTGAAAATGATACTATTCAATTAACAGGAATTTCTTAGCTATTCAATATAGAAGCATATAGTAAATGGTTTTGTGCAGCAGAATTGTATGCAATTAAGAGAAATATTCTATTAAGAGGTATGCAATTAAATGGAGTTGACTGTACTAAGGAAGGAGTGTATAATTGTTTTGCACATCTGGAAAAAATTATTGTTGACCTACCAAAATTTTTTTTCTCCAGAGAAATTATAGATACATTTTGTGTGTATTTATACCACTGCAGAGAAAAGCTTGACAAAAAAAAATTGTGAGACGGACAGACAGAATAACTGAAAATTGACCAGGTCGGTATACAGGAAGAAGTAACCCAACAGGTTTGGAAATGCATCCCACAAAATGGCATGACTGTTAAGCTACTGACAAAATTTCAAGTTTGTATCATTTACCATTGCAGAGAAAAGCTTGAGGAAAATTATGACGGACAGATGAAATTACTGAAAATTGACTAAGTAGGTAAACAGGAAGTAAGTGGTAAATGATATAAACCTGAAATTTTGTTAGCAGCTTTGTATAGTCATGCCATATTGTGGGATGCTTTTTCAGATCTGTCAGGTTACTACTTCCTGTTTACCGACTTGGTCAATTTTCAGTTATTCTGTCTGTCCGTCCGTCACAATTTTTATCGGTGAATGATACAAACTTTAAATTTTGTCAGCAGCATTGTATAGTCATGCCATATTGTGGGATGCATTTTCAGATCTGTCGGATTACTACTTCCTGTTGACTGGCTTAGTAAATTTTCAGTCATTATGTGGTATATTGTTAAATGCATTTTCAAACCAGTGCAGGCCACTAAAAGCTAAGAGTGGGGGTATTTCTAGTGAGCTTGGGCTCACAGATCCCTTGTTTTGACCTAATAAAGAAAATTGTGTAAAGGGTCTTGTTGGCTTCCCTTAGCGGAAATCCCCTCAATATTCTCCATTTCCTGTTAGCTGGGCGGGAAAATAATTTAGAAAGACTCTAAAGCCTCAATTTTCAATGGATGCCTCTTCACGCTCGACATCCTTTCTCCTTTTCACCTGCACTTTTTTGCCAGGAATTATTCATGTTTCCCACATGCTTAAAAATCCCACCTTCCCACCTATTCTCTTATCCAGACACTTTACCAAATTAGGCAGTGAAACGTTCAATATTGTACTATATATTTATGTAACTTCAACTTTGATTTATGTAATCATTTTTCAATATATACTGATGAAACTCCGAACAAACATTGGGAACACCAGTATTAATATCACATCCAAATTTCAGGATAATAGTTAATGCACGTAACAGAGAAATTGAAATTTAAAGTTTCGATTTCTCAGTCGGGGGAATTGCTTAAATAAGTGATTTTTAATCACTTATTTAAGTAGTTTTTTTCCCTCCTTGGCAAAGTAAGGTTTTTCTTAAATATTTTCTTAATCTATCATAATAAACAAATCAAACTGTCATTTTTTGAAAGAAACAACCAAGACCATTGGAAAAACATCTAATACTGTATCATCTTTTTTATTTTATTGATTTTGTTGCAAAATTCAGCTTAATAAAGGTGAAGTTCCAATGGTAATAACCCATTAAATAGAATTTTCCAGACACCATGGCTAATTTTCCTGATAACTTCAATGTATTAGCTGTCAGATTATGCAATTAATTACTAATGTTCGCGGTGAAAATCTCAATGTTCGCTACTGTTGAAGTCCCAAGGGTCAGATGGATAATTAGTACTTAATCAGGTGATTTTTTGGCTAATGGTTACTTAAACAAGTGATTTTCATACAAAATCATATAAACTTCTCTAAAACCATTAAATTTTATTCAATGAAGACAAATTTGGGTTTATGGCTTTATCTAGGAATAATCTTCAATTTTACACAGAGGACTTGCAGATATTTCAAAGCATAGCCTCAATCACTTTTCTTGGTAGTAAATTTTAGTTACTCATATAGGTGATTTTATCTTAAAATGAAGAAAGACAACTTATTTTACTAAAATGTTATACTGAAACAAGTGATTTTGAAAATCACTTATTCAAGTAATTCCCCTGACTGTTTCTTACACAGATTACATAGGTAAACTTTGTGACCTTCACTGCGCTGTGTTTGGGTATTCGATTAAAATCCTCTAATCTGATTGGTCAATCCAGTGCTGTAATGTCATGGCAGCAGGACGTTTTGGCCATAGTGTAACGCCGGACTTGGACGTTTCGGCCATAGTTCTGATCAACAGATTGACATTGAAAAAAAGTTTTATTAGAAAATAACAATTTCTTGTAGCCCGCTGAATTCTTTGAACTTGAAATTGAACATCGCATGGGTGGGTGTGTGTGGCCCTTTTTCCGAATGTCAGGATTATATGTTTTTTAGCTCAGGATTTCGGGAATTTTAGGATTTAAGGATTTTGGGAAATAAATTAACCGGGAGTCAGGATTTCATCAGTCTTCAATTAAGTTTCTTTGAAGGTCGGGATTTTGGGATTCAGGCAAAAATGAAGTTGGGATTCCAGAATGAGACATCCCCCCCACCTTCCCCATCATTCTGTTGACTGAGAAAGTGACAGTCGTTAAGTGGACGCAAATTAAGCTAAGACAAACTTCTGTAACCTTCAATTAAATCCTAAAATAACTACTCTTATTACTTACTACCCATACCATATTCATGTATACTGCTCGTGTACCAGTTATCGCCATTTCCACACTGTAATTTTGCATTATCTTTTTCAATTCGGACTAAACCTTTAATGCATTATATTATAAAAGTTTACCAAGGAATACATTAACCAATCAGGTTCATTTGAAGTTTCATTGCACATGCGCAGTAATATAGTCATTTTAAAAAATGTTGGTTTTCTGGACAAATTCTGCTGATGTGTGTACCAGTTATCGCCATCTTTCAAAATATGCATCAGCTTTTAATAGAATTGTTAAATGTACACTTTAATCCACTGAAGTACTCCAAAAAGGGATGAACTAAAAGGGAATAAAGAATGAAAGGTCAGCCGATCCAATTTTCAAACTGAAAGTAGCATGCTTTTTATCAATGCGCAATTGGCTCTATTTTGCTCATGATGGCAAGAAAATTGAAGACCTTTAGAGTCCCAATTCATCTTGATCTGACTATTTGAAGAGAAAGCAACATAGTTAGTTTCTATATCTGACAGTAAATATAGCTGACACCCCAAGTTCTCTTTTGCGACATCACATGCAAAAAATCTATTTTTAGCTTATTATCATACGTGACCCCCATATGGCAATATATATTTTAAAGGGGTTCCCAAGGGATTTTATCTCAGATTTCACTGTTTTTAAAGATTAAAACAAATTTCTGCAAGGAATGTATTTTTAGGATATTGTTGTGACTTCTGTACATAACGGTGTAACAAAAGTCACGCGCGATCTCGAAGCACAAGGAAGTACTCGACCAGTATAGTTCCGTTTCTAAAAAGGTCTGGAGTAGGTGTTGCTTTTGAATGATACCGAGTCATGCTGGAATATGAAAGAGGCTACAGTCGAAATCCCTTCAAAAGAGGCAAGGAGCTTTTTTGATATCTAAATATATGTCCTTGGAAGAAGTAATTGACTAATATTTTTATATTTTTTAATAAGATTCAATGATGTACAGAAATGCAACACTTTCTTATCAAATACTCATGACATGGCCGAAACGACCTAGTTCGAAATTATACATGGCCGAAATTACATATGGCCAAAGCGTCTGGAAATCTAATATCGTGCAGGACAAGTAGATATGACCTAAAGCAAGTAAAATGTCCTGAATGTGCATCAGATTACAGGGGTCTTGTTTTGTATAAACCTTCATTAAGGCAATGGTTACGGTTACATTGGTTACAAAACAGAGTAAAGCTACATGGTACTATATAGTATCAGAAGTCCATTATTAGTAGAAGTCTGCAACTCAATCAATATGTATTGTGACGGCGTTGTCCCCAGTTAGGCCGTTATCAGTAAAATCGTCTACGGGGGGTTCCTCTCAATCTCGTTTGTATAGTATGGAATGATGGGTAAAAGTGTTATCACAAAAACAAGTAATGTTAATCAATCACAGTCGATAATCATTTAAATTGGAACATGTGAAAATGAGAAATGTCAACGCTGTTCAACCCACACAGGGTAGAATTCTGTCCTAAATAGGAAAACACAATTGATGGAAAGTTTATCGCCGAAAATAATGCAAAATGATTTCGTATTATTATCATATTTGTAGCAAGATCGATATGGAAATTTCAAAATAAAAAATAAATCATTTAAAAACTGTTTTTCCTCCCAAAACGTTATACGATAGATTTATTGACTGTATAATGTTGTGAATGTATGTGGATTTTCGAGAAAATAATAGGAGAAGAAACGTTCATCAAAAAGAATCCTGAATAATGAAATTGAAATAACACAGCAATGCCACACGTATATTTACGTTTCGAGAACTTTATTTTCTTGTTTGCTATGCGGCACGAAAAAATATTTCAATATTTGTCGAGACAATCTCTGCGACCCTACTATTTTATACTTCGTACATCGTAGATAGCTAGGATCCGTTCTTTTTTATATCATTGTTACGCATTTTATTGCATTAATACAAGCTACAGTTATTTTAACAATCTCACCATAAGTAATTCCGTCATATTCAGCATACCAACTATAGTTTTAATGTCGGTATATCGAGGCCGTATCTTGATAAGCAAAAAATTTCACAAAATGAAAAAAAAAAATGAAAAAAAAAGAAAGCAATCTTATTCATGTTTGAACATGTATACATTACTTTCTATAAATAGTACAAAAGCATGCTATATTCATGATATTGGAAAGTTTTTTTTCATTATTATCAAATTTTCTATTATTTTAAATTTTTATTTAAACGTTTCTGTTGTATGCACATAAGTATCTATTTTGTAGTTTTATATAGAGACATCTGTCATTAATCGGTTATCAATTATTACATTTATCTGAAAACTGACGGGGTAGAGCCCAACACGCTGCGAATATAAATTGTCCCTGTGGATTTTGCATATATTAACTGTACCCATCATGCAACATTTATTTTCTGGCCATGAATTTTTAGTTACTATTTTTAGTCTTCTCGCACGAAATCTCGCTTGAATCACAGCGGTAGTCTGGTGACAACGCCGTCTACTGATGTATTACGAGTTGTTGACTTCTACTAATAATGGACTTCTGATAGTATACATACATGTAGGGAAAAATCCATAACAAAAGAATACCCACATGGAGACCCACTACATGTTTTGCAGAAAATCACTTATATATGGCTAATTACAGGTCACTTGTTTAATTTCTTCCCCCGTCTTTCTGACAGATCGCTACCTTTACTTTGAATTTGATCTACATGTAAGTAGGGTGTTGACAAAGATTACAGATTATGACATTGTAAACTTTGTCCAAAAATCAGTTGTTTTTGAGTAAGAGTTGTTGTTCTTGATATAATTGAGATATTTTCGAATTCTGCAATGGTGTAAATTGGAATATTTTGGGTCATTATTTTCATGATTAAAAATTGAACAAATGCTTTGTAATTTTTTTAGATAATCTTGTGGTTCATGGTCATTGACTCTGTCTATACGAAAAAAATATGTCAACAAAAGCAATGGCATGTGTGTGAACTTCATAAACCATGAATGAATCTGTCATTCTTTCATAAATCAGTTGCCTTTACTATACCTGTTTTGGTAAAAAACCTATCACACACATGTATACAATCATTTTTTTTCATTGATGAAGCATGTATAAACATGTACAACATCTGAATCTAATCCCTTTGTGACCTTGCATGTAGGTTTGCTTGTAGGGACGCAAAGTGATTTTTGATTTTAAAAAATATGGGAAAATAGATTATGTCATCTGAAAGACATCTCTTTACCATTTTCAAAACACTTTACTTTTTATCAATAGCTTAAGAAATAAGCAAATGACAGTCATTTTTCATATTGACAAAATTTCAGAATTTAAGAAAATCTGTTTCCAGTTTTAAATATCACAAAAATATTTAATTTTAACTGTCATTACTATTGTAAAATGTTGTATATGTTTCTTTATATCTGTTAAATGCATTTTTTGTGTGTTTTAACTATTAAGCCTACAAAATATATTATAATTGACAAATATGAAGTCGGACAAAATAATCATGATGATTATTCTATCTCTGGAGGCCCTTATTTACGGTATATTTTGATTTTTTTTTTTCTTGCCTAGGCAATATTTATTTCATAAATATTACTTATGGATTCATTATTTGGCATGTTTGGANTTCTGGCCATGAATTTTTAGTTACTATTTTTAGTCTTCTCGCACGAAATCTCGCTTGAATCACAGCGGTAGTCTGGGGACAACGCCGTCTACTGATGTATTACGAGTTGCTGACTTCTACTAATAATGGACTTCTGATAGTATACATATATGTAGGGAAAAATCCATAACAAAAGAATACCCACATGGAGACCCACTACACACAGGCACTTGTAAGAAGAGAGGGAGGGACTGGAATTTTTTTATGAAACAAGTGCCTGTGCCACTACATGTTTTGCAGAAAATCACTTATATATGGCTAATTACAGGTCACTTGTTTAATTTCTTCCCCCGACTTTCTGACAGATCGCTACCTATGTAAGTAGGGTGTTGACAAAGATTACATATTATGACATTGTAAACTTTGTGTTTTTGAGTAAGAGTTGTTGTTCGTGATATAATTGAGATATTTTCGAATTCTGCAATGGTGTAAATTGGAATATTTTGGGTCATTATTTTCATGATTAAAAATTGAACAAATGCTTTGTAATTTTTTCAGATAATCTTGTGGTTCATGGTCATTGACTCTGTCTATACGAAAATAATATGTCAACAAAAGCAATGGCATGTGTGTGAACTTCATAAACCATGAATGAATCTGTCATTCTTTCATAAATCAGTTGCCTTTACTATACCTGTTTTGGTAAAATACCTATCACACACATGTATACAATCATTTTTTCATTGATGAAGCATGTATAAACATGTACAACATCTGAATCTAATCCCTTTGTGACCTTGCATGTAGGTTTGCTTGTAATCCCTTTTGGGATTCGAAGCCAGAGATGTTTTTGATATTGCCTGCTCCGGATATAGATCATTTGTACAAAAGAGTAAATATGTTGATATGTCATGTATTTTCCTTCTTTCCAGGTGAAGAATAGGTAGCAACCCAAGACTTTACTGTTTTAGGATGATATGTAGGCATGCAAAAGCAAAGAGAGACAACTCAAAATTTAACCAAATTTCTGTTGCCAAATTTGCATTTAAATAATTACCCTTCAATTATGGGCTTTTGTGAATAACACAACTACCAGAAGGTTTTCAATGCAAATGATTATTATTACCGACATATCAAAGATTATGTATATTCATATTTAATGGAAAATGAGGCAATATTTGGGATAGAAATTTCTTTTTGAAAAATACAATTTTTAGGGAAAAACTCAAAAAAGCAATATACACTCTAAAATTACTATCCAAAATAAGGAAAATATGTTTTTGATATAATTACAGCAAAAAAATTGAACAAAATTCCTGTATTCTATTTTTAAATATTTTTTTAAAAAGTCAAATCTGAAAAAGATGGAGTTACCTCCTCTTTAAAACTTTTTATTTTGATTGTCAGCACTTCACTGAAGGTAAAATACTGTTGCATTTTATTGTCTTCCTATTTTTTCATTACCTTAAGATAATTTGAACTTCTTTAAAGAGAGATATAAACTTCGAGACATTTTTTTTAGCATTCTTCTGATATATTCTTAATTTCCTTTGAATAATGAAAGGCTTTAAAAAAAATTATAAATGTTGGTATTTTAACACTGTTGGAGATGCAAATCAAAGCACATTAAAATTTAAAGAAAATCAGTTCTGGTTCATGCATTTTTTTGTTGCAATTTTAATACATTTTTATGCATTAATTTTTTTTTTTTAATTTAAGACTTCTAATCTCAGGTCAGCATGCAGTGTGTAAGTGTCTTTAAATAATAGAACATCCATTATATTAGTATCATATTTATTTCTTATGAACAATATTACAGTTAAAGCTTTATGAGAGACAATGCAAAAATTAGTAAATGTTTGTCCTAATTGCTACCCAAACTTAAATTTAATAAATATGAAATTTAAAAATTCAAATAATTGCCCTCCCCTGTGGTTTAACAGTAATGCATATTTGCACATTCAATTTTAAAAGCAAGATAAATTTTATGTATTTAGTATACATTGTATAGATTACAGTCAACAAAGGTCAACCTGCATCAATACTTAAGATCTACTGCCTATAAGAGATGGGGAGTACATGCTGTCATTTCATTAATTCTCACCAGAAGTCCATTATTAGTAGAAGTCTGCAACTCGTTCAATATGTATTGTGACGGCGTTGTCCCCAAATTAGACCGTTATCAGTAAAATCATCTACGGGGGGTTCCTCCCAATCTAGTTTGTATAGTATGGAATCATGGGTAAAAGTGTTATCACAAAAACAAGTACTTGTTAATTAATCACAGTTGAATAATCATTAAAGTTCGAACATGTGAAAATTGGAAATGTCAACACTGTTCAACCCACCTAGGGTAGAATTCTGTCCAAAAATAAGAAAAATGAAAAGTTTATCGCCGACAATAATGCTAAAAGATTTTCCTATTATTATCATAACTTGAAGAGATTTGTAGCAAGATCGATATTGAAATTTCAAAATGAAAAATAAATCTTTATAGACCAGATTAAAAAAACTTTTTTTCCTCCAAAAAGTTTAAACGATAAATTTATTGACTGTAAAATGTTGAGAATGTGGATTTTGGAGAAAATAATAGAAGAAGAAACGGCCATCAAAAAGAATCCAGAATGATAAAATTGCAACTACACAGCAGTGCCACATATATTTGTTCAGTACCATGTGCTGATATTATAATTATCATAATTCATGCGAAAACGTTTTGAAAACCTTATTATCTTGTTTGCTACATGGCATGAACAAAATATTTAAATACTTGCCGAGAAAATCTCTGCAACCCTACTATTTTATAGTAACATAGTAAATACATTGTAGATATATATTGCCAGCCAGGATCCGTTCCTTTGTAGACCATTGTTACGCATTTTATCATGTTTATTGCATTAATACAAACTAAATTTATTTTAACAACTTCACCAAAAGTAACTATACAGCTATAGTTTTTATTATACGACAGCAAAAAAATTTTTGAGGTCGTATATACATGATACTGGCGGCGTCGTCGGTGGCGTCGTCGGCGTCTGTGGACACTTCGTTTCCGTGCGATAACTTGAGTTCTAGTTGACCAATCCTTATGAAATTTTAACACAATGTTCCTTGGCACAAAGGGAAGGCTGGGATTGGTTTTGGGTATTGTAGCCCCGCCCGTTTCTGAAAAAAGGGCCAAAAAGGGCCAAATTGGGTGTTTTCATATATTGAGCTGTAGAATATTTATTATATATCAGATTTTGATGGGGTTTCTTTCAGTGTGCTCCTTATTAAATTTCCAATCTGTAATATGAAAACGGATTTCACATCGCACGTACCGTTCATGAGCTAAATGGGGCCCTAAAGGGGGGAATCTCAAAAATTTTAATTTTTTTAATTTTTAGTTCGATTTTGATGCAGTTTTTTGCAATGGATTCCTTAAGAAAAATTAACCAGCACTGCACCATCAGATTTTTGTTAACTTGGTTGCTTTCCGAGCTATGAGGGGCAAAACGGGGCCAAGATTGCAAATATGCTGATTATCTAAAATTTTTATTTATCATCGGATTTTGATGGGATTTTTTTCTTTAGATTCCTCTTATTGTCAGCTTTCAGAGGTATTGCAACGGATTTGTCATAGCTCTTACTGTTTTCAAGCTATAAGGGGTCAAAGGGCCCAAAATTGCAATTTTTAGAAATGTGTGAAATCTTTATTTTTCATCAGATTTTGATAGGATTTATTTTATGGATTTGTCTTGTTGTAAGCTTTTGTATGTCAACAGAATTAGCATAGCTATTACCATTTCCGAGCTATAAGGGGTCAAAGGGGCCAGAATTGCAATTTTTCTTAATGTGTCCATCAAATTACTGTCAAGCTCCATACTGTGTCCACATTCACTTTAAAATACACTTGTTCAAATTTCAGTGGTCGACATGCTGCGGTCGTATCATGCTGCGCTCGGCGTAGCCCTTTATTTCCGTATATTGAGGCCGTATGTTGATAAGCAAAAGAGTTAACAAAATGAAAAAAAAAGAAACAATTTAATCTTATTCATGTTTAAACATGTTAACATTACTCTCGGCAATTCAATCAACTTTCTGTATATAGTACAAAAGCTTGCTACATATGTATATTGGACAGTTTTTTTAATTATATTTTCTATAGCTTATTTCTGGTTTAACCGTTTATGTTGTATGCATATATGTATCTATTTAGTAGTTTTAGATAATGACATCTGTCATTAATCAGTTATCAATCATCACATTTATGTGAAAACTGACAGGGTAGAGCCGACAAGTAGCGAATATTAATTGTCCCTGTGGATTTTGCATATATTAACTGTACCCATCATGCAACATTCATTTTCTGGCCATGAATTTTTAGTTACTATTTTTAGTCTTCTCACACTGAATCTCGTTTGAATCACAGCGGTAGTCTGGTGAGAACGCCGTCTACTGATGTATTACGAGTTGCTGACTGTGATATTTAAAACTGGAAACAGATTTTCAAAAATTCTGAAATTTTGTCAATATGAAAAATGACTGTCATTTGCTTATTTCTTAAGCTATTGATAAAAAGTAAAGTGTTTTGAAAATGGTAAAGAGATGTCTTTCAGAGGACACAATCTATTTTCCCAGATTTTTTAAAATCAAAAATCACTTTGCGTCCCTATGATATGATTTGGTTTTAGTAATATTTATTGGCTCTTTAGGCATGTTCGGTTTTGGCGAAAGATAGAACCGATTCAATAAATCTGTCCCGGCTTTCAGTTTGTGACGTGTATATCTTTTGTCAGCTTTTGTGTTAAATAAAACACAAGGTCATCAAATGTGGACAGAAAAAGACAAAATATTGTATACCTCCATATATAATGTAACATTTGCTCATCTTTTTATAAAGGAACTATCAGTTATTGTAAAAGAAGCAAACAATGAATCAGTCACAACATAAGAAGGCAAGGTAGGGACACATTTATCTACCCTATTAACACAGAAGAATCCTTTGGCACTAGCACAAGAAATTTTGTTTGATGCTTTCAATGATTTTTGTTTTGTGGGATGATTAAAAAAAAACAACAACAAATTTTTGGCCGGGTTGCACGGAGTGCAAATACGGGTTATAGTATGGTGAATGTCAGGCGGGCGGGCGGGCGCTGAAAATAGGATACTGATTTTGTGAAATCAACTCCTCCTACAGTTTTCAACCTACATTTTTGAAACTTCACAAAATGTTTCTATATATATTGTAGATGTGCACCTACCTTTTTGGAGTTATTTTGAAAATTTTTTCCTGTTTTTACGGACTTTGGAACTTAGTCATTTTTTATGGACATTTTCAACTAAGGGTACCTATTTTGTGAAATCAACTCCTCCTACAGTTTTCAACCTACAATTTTCAAACTTCACAAAATGTTTCTATATATATTGTAGATGTGCACCTCCATTTTTGGAATAATTTAGAAAATTTTTTCCTGTTTTTACAGACTTTGGAACTTAATCATTTTTTATCAACATTTTCAACAAAGGGTACCTATTTTGTGAAATCAACTCCTCCTACTGTTTTCAACCTACAATTTTGAAACTTCACAAAATGTTTCTATATATATTGTAGATGTGTACCTCCCTTTTTGGAATTATTTTGAAATTTTGTTCCTGTTTTTACGGACTTTGGAACTTAGTCATTTTTTATTGACACTTTCAATAAAGGGTACCTATTTTGTGAAATCAACTCCTCCTAAAATTTTGAAACTTCACAAAATGTTTATATATATATTGTAGATGTGCATCTCCCTTTTTGGAATTATTTTAAAAAATTTTTCATGTTTTTACGGACTTTGGAACTTAGTCATTTTTTATTGACACTTTCAATAAAGGGTACCTATTTTGTGAAATCAACTCCTCCTACAGTTTTCAACCTACATTTTTGAAACCTCACAAAATGTTTCTATATATATTATAGATGTGCACCTTCCTTTTTGGAATTATTTTGAAATTTTTTTCCTGTTTTTCACAGACCCATTAGGGAACCTAAAGAACAACACTTTATAGCTAGAAGCACCAAAGCGCAACCCCTCCATTTGATTGTTTGACCCATTTTTGTTAGATGATTAAAAGCAGACATTCATCAATAGCTAGGGATAATATTTTTATGAGGAAGTATACTACGTGAAATGTCAGAGGAGAATAAAAAATAGATGTGACAGACAAAGTGCATGATATCAAGAAATATTTTTATACCACATTTGATAGTGACATTGATAGAAAGAACATTCACCTTGTCCAATAGCCCACGTATGTTTGATTCAAGTCATGCACTTATTTTACAAATGTACAACTGCATTTTCCTTTGACTACTTAAAAATGATCCATTCTGTGTACTATATTATCTCAAAAATAAATTTAGCTTAAACTATAAAAACTATTGAATTTTATTAGAAAGAAATTGTGTGTCTATATTTTCACCAGAAATGAAAACTTCATACATTTTAGTTTTGCACTTCACATGTTAAATCACATGATAAGTAAAACCTTTTTTGAATTTATGAAATAAATAGCAACTAATAACAAAACACAACTCTACAAAATGTACTGAGCATCAATATATTTCAGCTGTTTATTTTCCATGAATCAGGCAAAAAAATGTCACCAACACATGCATTTGGTTCAAATCATACACCATATTCACAATCAAAATGAAAATTTCACAGATATGTATGATTATCACTAAAATGTATGTGATGTATATTTTTAAAGTTCATTAGTTTTCAGTATAATTTTTCAAAATTTTATTTTTATCTTTCCATGACCATGATACAATACTTTGAAGGCAGTTGGTAGTAGCATTAAAATGGGAGATAACTATTGTATTTTTATCATTACAGATGTAAACTTTTACAGTCACAAATATCCTAGGGCAGTACAGCAAATTTGAAGAGGCAGACTAAATTTGAATAGTGTAGGATAATATTTCCTCAAATGTATACATATACATAGCAAAAATACTGAAATGTTGCCTTCAGGGCAGGCTAGATTTTGGATCAATATAAACATAACACCACAAGGATAATACATTAAGTATTAATTCTTTAATGTGCAAAATTTTTATATCGAAATTAAGCTCAGCATATAATGACAAGTAGTTATGTACAGGGAGGTAACTCAAATTTTATCTTGTGAAACAAAAAAATTGCCAAAAAATTGAAAAATGTTTTTGTTTAAATATTTGTATGTTTTTAGCTCACCTGACCCGAAGGGTCAGTGTGAGCTTTTGCCATCACTTGGCGTCCGTCGTCCGTCATCCGTCGTCCGTCCGTCCGTCGTCTGTTAACTTTTCATATAATCATCTTCTCCTCTGAAACCACTGAAGCAAATTCAACCAAACTTGATNTACATACAAGTACAGTTTTCATGCATAAGAACCTATATCTTGTGTTTAGTAGTCAAGTCTTCAGAACTGCTGTGTTGTGTATCAGTATTAGTGTTTTTATTTGATTCAAGTACAGCTGTAAATGTGAAGGCACAAAAGGAAAAATACATTCCAAATTATAACATTTATCATAATTTGTCTTCGTTACAAAGGGAAATAACTCAGATTGTTGGTAGAAACCCCAACTTCATAAAAATAGAAAAACAGTATGAATCTCGTCATAAGTTATCACAGTTAGTGCTTCATATTACAAATTTTACGGGTAGTACAAACACACCTATACCAAGTCTGAACGGAAATTCTAAATTAAAAATTTTATTTTCTTACGGTGTTCATGCTAGGGAGTTTCTTCCAACAGAAAGTTTGTTATATTTATTGAAAAACTTAACTGGAGGATTAACATTCTCTCAAGGAAGTAGTGAGGAAAGTTTTTCTAGATACATACTGTCAAATATTGATATATATATAATATCCATTGCCAATCCTGATGGTAGAAGTTTTATTGAATCAACAAGTAATTACTGCTGGCGGGGAACAAAAAGTGGAGTTGACCTTGACAGAAACTTTGATTGGGAATATGGGAGAAAGGGTAGCTCATCTGATCCAAAGGATGAAGAATACAGAGGGATGCACTCATTTTCAGGTATTTATTGTCAAAAATTTTCCTTTAACCATTCATAGTTGATCAGTAACTGTCGGATAATAGAGAAAAAATGTTGGAGACCAGGTTTCAAATGAAAATGTCAAAAATGGTATCACCCTACTTTCTTTGGTTCAGTTCTCTTTTGTAACCTCTGTTGTATTTATGTTACAGAGCCAGAAAGTCAAGCTTTTACAGATCTGACAGAGAAAGTTAAATGAGATCTTATGTCATTACAGAACCAGAAAGTCAAGCTTTTACAGATCTGACAGAGAATGTTAAATTTGATCTCTTTATTTCATTACAGAGCCAGAAAGACAAGTTTTTACAGATCTGACAAAGAATGTTAAATTTGATCTCTTTATTTCATTACAGAACCAGAAAGTCAGGCTTTTACAGATCTGACAGAGAAAGTTAAATTTGATCTCTTTATTTCATTACAGAACCAGAAGGTCAAGCTTTTACAGATCTGACAGAGAATGTTAAATTTAATCCCTTTATTTCATTACAGAACCAGACAGTCAAGCTTTTACAGATCTGACAGAGAAAGTTAAATTTGATCTCTTTATTTCATTACAGAACTAGAAAGTCAAGCTTTTACAGATCTGACAGAGAAAGTTAAATTTGATCTCTTTATTTCATTACAGAACCAGAAGGTCAAGCTTTTACAGATCTGACAGAGAAAGTTAAATTTGATCTCTTTATTTCATTACAGAACTAGAAAGTCAAGCTTTTACAGATCTGACAGGGAAGGTTAAATTTGATCTCTTTATTTCATTACAGAGCCAGAAAGTCAAGCTTTTACAGATCTGACAGAGAAAGTTAAATTTGATCTCTTTATTTCATTACAGAGTCAGAAAGTCAAGCTTTTACAGATCTGACAGAGAAAGTTAAATTTGATCTCTTTATTTCATTACAGAACCAGAAAGTAAAGCTTTTACGGATCTGACAGAGAAAGTTAAATTTGATCTCATTATTTCATTACAGAGCCAGACAGTCAAGCTTTTACAGATCTGACAGAGAAAGTTAAATTTGATCTCTTTATTTCCTTACAGAGCCAGAAAGTCAAGCTTTTACAGATCTGACAGAGAAAGTTAAATTTGATCTCTTTATTATCCCCTCGCCCAACGAAGTTGGGGAGGGGATATAGCATCTCGTCCGTCCGTCCGTTCGTCCCACCTCAGGTTAAAGTTTGCGTTAAGGTTCATATCTGAGGAACTACATGTGGCACATCAATCATCTTTGGTCAGCAGATGCGTCTTGGAGAGTGATGCTGCTTCGGGTGATAATTGGGTCACTCTGACCTACATTTCATGCTTCAATGACTCCAGTTAAAGTTTGCGTTAAGGTTCATATCTGAGAAACTACATGTGGCACATCAATTATCTTTGGTCAGTAGATGTGTCTTAAAATGTGATGCTGCTTCGGATGATAATTGGGTCACTCTGACCTACATTTCATGCTTCAATGACTCAGGTTAAAGTTTGCGTTAAGGTTCATATCTGAGAAACTACATGTGGCACATCAATCATTCTTGGTCAGTGGATGTGTCTTGGAGAGTGATGCTGCTTCAGATGATAATTGGGTCACTTTGACCTACTTTTTATGCTTCAATGACTCAGTTTAAAAATTGTGTTAAGGTTCATATCTGAGAATCTACATGTGGAACATCAACCATCTTTGGTTAGTTGATGTATTTTGGAGAGTGATGTTGCTTCAGATGATAATTGGGTTACTCTGACCTACATTTTATGCTTCAATGACTTGGGTTAAAGTTTGCATTATTGTTCATGTATGAGATACCCTATGTGTTACATCAATCATCTGTGGTCTGTGGATGCGTCTTCGAGAGTCTTGCAGCTTCAGATGATAATTGGGTTACTTTGACCTACATTTTACACTTGACTGACTTTGGTTAAAAATTTCAATTAATGTTTATATCTGAGATACTACACATTACACATAATGATCTTACCGTTCAGTGGATGTACCTTGGACATTCATCTTTACATCTTTAAATTATATAAAGGTTATTATTTCTTAACAGCGGGCGAGGGGATTAGCTGTCGTTTGCGACTGCTCCCACTTCTAGTTTCATTACAGAGCCAGAAAGTCAAGCTTTTACAGATCTGACAGAGAAAGTTAAATTTGATCTCTTTATTTCATTACAGAGCCAGAAAGTTGAGCTTTTACAGATCTGACAGAGAAAGTTAAATTTGATCTCTTTATTGCATTACAGAGCCAGAAAGTCAAGCTTTTACAGATCTGACAGAGAATGTTAAATTTGATCTCTTTATTTCAATACAGAGCCAGAAAGTCAAGCTTTTACAGATCTGACAGAGAATGTTAAATTTGATCTCTATATTTCATTTCAGAGCCAGAAAGTCAAGCTTTTACAGATCTGACAGAGAAAGTTAAATTTGATCTCTTTATTTCAATACAAAACCAGAAAGTCAAGCTTTTACAGATCTGACAGAGAAAGTTAAATTTGATCTCTTTATTTCATTACAGAGCCAGAAAGTCAGGCTTTTACAGATCTGACAAAGGAAGTTAAATTTGATCTCTTTATTTCAGAAAGTCAAGTTTTTACAGATCTGACAGAGAATGTTAAATTTGATCTTTTTATTTCATTACAGAGCCAGAAAGTCAAGCTTTTACAGATCTGACAGAGAAAGTTAAATTTGATCTCTTTATTTCATTACAGAGCCAGAATATCAAGCTTTTACAGATCTGACAGAGAATGTTAAATTTGATCTTTTTATTTCATTACAGAGCCAGAAAGTCAAGCTTTTACAGATCTGACAAAGGAAGTTAAATTTGAACTCTTTATTTCAGAAAGTCAAGTTTTTACAGATCTGACAGAGAATGTTAAATTTGATCTTTTTATTTCATTACAGAACCAGAAAGTCAAGCTTTTACTGATCTGACAAAGGAAGTTAAATTTGATCTCTTTATTTCATTACAGAACCAGAAAGTCAAGCTTTTACAGATCTGACAGAGAAGGTTAAATTTAATCCCTTTATTTCATTACAGAACCAGAAAGTCAAGCTTTTACAGATCTGACAGAGAAAGTTAAATTTGATCTCTTTATTTCATTACAGAACCAGAAAGTCAAGCTTTTACAGATCTGACAGAGAAAGTTAAATTTGATCTCTTTATCTCATTACAGAACCAGAAAGTCAAGCTTTTACAGATCTGACAGAGAAAGTTAAATTTGATCTCTTTATTTCATTCCATTCGGGCATTAAACACATATACATTCCATTTGCAGGTAAGTGCAATAATGTATTGACATCAATGACAACAATTTAAAAGAATGAAATGGATACCGGTCAAATTTATCATGGTGGTCAAAATTTCACTAGCCTATCTTAATGCATAAGGCCAAACAAAGTTAATTTATTGGTTCTCAGGCCATTTTGTATTGAAACTGATGAGGTGGAAGGTGATTTTTTTATCTTTTTATTTGCCAAAAATACATGAGGCAGCTTTTTACATTGTAAAAACCACAAAAATATAGTGAGGGAGGTTATTTTTTACTTTTTATACGACCGCAAAAATTTTGCGGTCGTATATTGGTATGGTGCTGGCGTCGTCGGCGTCGTCGGCGTCTGTGGACAGCGTAACTTTGCTTCTAGTGGACGGATCATTATGAAATTTTAGTATGATGTATCTTGGCACACGCGTAAACAGAGGTTTTAATTTTGAGTTGGTGGCCCTGCCCGGTTTAGAAAAAGGGGCCAAAAGGGGGTAAAATTGGGTATTTTCACATTTTTGACTGTAGAAACTTTATTAATTGTTGGATTTTGATGGGGTTTGTTTCAGTGTGTTCCTGAGAAAATTTCCAATCTGGAGTATGCCAACGGATTTCACGTAGCATGTACCGCTTACGAGATAAATGGGGCCCAACAGGGGCAAATCTCAAAAAAAAATAAATTTTTTATTTTTAGTCCGATTTTGATGCAGTTTTTTTCAATGGATTCCTTGTGAAAAATTAATATGGCACTCAGTTATTAGATTTTTGCTAACTTGTTTCCTTTCCCAGCTATGAGGGGTCGAAAGTGGCCAAAATTGCGAATTTGCAGATTATGTAGAATTTTTATTTTTATTATGTGTCAACGGATTTGACGTAGCTCTTACTGTTTCCGAGCTACAAGGGGTCAAAGGGGCCAAAATTGCAATTTTTCTAAATATGTCAAATCTTTATTTTTCATCGGATTTCGATGGGATTTTTTTCTTTGGATTCCTCTTGATCTAAGCTTTCAGTAGTATG
>MJUU01021549.1:74098-96199 GCA_002080025.1 Modiolus philippinarum
GTTGAACCTCAATAACTTGAACACCATGGATGTCTCAACCCCTTTTTCTGGTCCCTTTGTTCAAGTTTAAACATAGTTGAACCTCAATAGCTTGAACACCATGGATGTCTCAAACCCTTTTTCTGGTCCCTTTGTTCAAGTTTAAACATAGTTGAACCTCAATAACTTGAACACCATGGATGTTTCAAACCCTCTTTCTGGTCTCTTTGTTCAAGTTTAAACATAGTTGAACTTCACATAGCTTGAACACCATGGATTTCTCAAACCGTTTTTCTGGTCCTTTGTTCAAGTTTAAACATAGTTGAATCTCAATAGCTTGAACACCATGGATGTCTCAAACCCTCTTTCAGGTCCCTTTGTTCAAGTTTAAACATAGTTGAATCTCAATAGCTTGAACACCATGGATGTTTCAAACCCTCTTTCTGGTCTCTTTGTTCAAGTTTAAACATAGTTGAATCTCAATAGCTTGAACACCATGGATGTCTCAAACCCTCTTTCTGGTCTCTTTGTTCAAGTTTAAACATAGTTGAACCTCAATAACTTGAACACCCTTCTTATTCGACTTGTTTACAAAGGTGTTTGAGCCATCAAAGTTTGACTGTATGTTGTTCATTTATAAAATTGTTGCTTAAAAATTGCATTCTAGTAAAAAGATTTTTATGTCCCTGCCGTAAGGGGATGGGGGCATTAAAGGGTAATTATTTGTCAAAGTTTTCTCTGCAGTGCTGCATGATGCATATCTGAAATTTTGTCAGAAGCTTTATATAACAAAAATGAAGTCCATTCCACAATAACATGGGGAGGACATAATTGTGATGCAGACTGGACAAATACAAACTCAAATATTGCCTATTGTTGCTTGATATAGGGACAGTATATAACTAAAGATACAAGTAATTTTGTTAAAATTCCCAAAACCTATGATTTTAGAGCAAAGCTGCCAACAGATGAACAGTAATTGTATTATAGTTCAGTTTTATGTTTTTGAAAAATTTGAATCTTTCACAAACAAGTACAAACTTCAAGCTTTCTGAATTTGAGATAAAAAAAAACTTTAAAAAAAACAAACACATGAAAGTATTTAACTGACATGTTCTAGAAAATAGTGATTTTGTTGAAATCAGACAAATCATGATGTAATTTACTAAATCAAAATTTAGGTGGGCTACATGAAAGTTGGTCAGATTTTAATATTCTGCAGTTTGTATGTACAGGCAAAATGTAAAAGACTACATGAATACACAAATAATATCTAATTCTCATTTAAATTTTAAAATTCTCATATGCAGAATCAGCATCTGCCATTGAAATTAACGTTATCGTTAATTTTAAGACAATATTTTTCATGTCAAAGTATTGAAATATAATTACTTGTTTCTACTTGCAAACATACTGCTTACTTTTGCCTCCATCTGTATTGTATTTATTCCATAACAATATATTTAAGTGTTCCCATCGAATTCCAGTATTCAGTTTTGGACTCAATCAAGGTAGAAGCCAAAAGAAAGATACAGAAACACTAAACTTTATACTTCATATGTATTTTTTATTTTTTGTTGCAATGAAATATATATATATTGATCTTATAGTAGACTTCAGGTCTGTATGCTAGCATTCCAGCCTGGTGTATATAGTAAATTTATTTAATTCATCATTTTGTATACAGCAGGGTCGTATGCTAGCATTCAACCCTGGTGTATGCAGTATGTATGTGTAATGCAGCATTTTGTATACAGCCGGGTCGTATGCTAGCATTCAACCCTGATGTATGCAGTATGTATGTGTAATGCAGCATTTTGTATACAGCAGGGTTGTATGCTAGCATTCAACCCTGGTGTATGCAGTATGTATGTGTAATGCAGCATTTTGTATACAGCAGGGTCGTATGCTAGCATTCAACCCTGGTGTATGCAGTATGTATGTGTAATGCAGCATTTTGTACACAGCAGGGTCGTATGCTAGCATTCAACCCTGGTGTATGTAGTATGTATGTGTAATGCAGCATTTTGTATAAAGCAGGGTCGTATGCTAGCATTCAACCCTGGTTAATTAAGATGATAGGTGCTTTACACAGCATCCTGAATACACCAGGGTGGAATGCTAGTATACGACCCTGGTATATGAAGGTGATAGATACTTTACACAATCATGCATACACCAGGATGGAATGCCAGCATACGACCCTGATATATGTGGATGATAGATACTTTACACAATCCTGCATACACCAGGGAGGAATGCTAGCATGCGACCCTGGTATATGTAGATGAAAGATACTTTACACAATCCTGCACACACCAGGGTTGAATGCTAGCATGCGACCCAGCAAGTTAAATTAATGTGGCTTAAAATCCGAAATTGCATTTCCACTTGTCAAATATTCTGAATTTATGAAATATTGACAGTCAAAAATTTAATAATGCAATTTCTGTTTTAAACATCCAAAATAACATACACCTAATGTTTTAATGCTATACTGAAAAAAAAGTTGAAGATAGAACAAAATATCGTCAATGAGAATTTCAAATTTTAAATGAGAACGAGTTAAATGTTACAATTTCACATTATTTATTAGATATGATTTGATCATTTGTTCAAACATCACAAAATAAAATTTAAAAATTTCAACATATAGGCCACACTGCACCTAACACCTGATCTGGAAATGGATATAAAGTATTACACTAATGACAAAGCTAAAAAAAAAAAACATTTTCCATATTCATCTATACAATTGTATTTCTTTTACTAAAAGTATGGTCATTTCAAAGTTGACATGATACTAAAGGAGTAGGTTCGGTAAGGTTACTTTTTGGCCCAATATATGAAGAAAAGCGAAAGGAAGATCTGTGGTGGCTTTTAAACTCTGTACTGTCTACTTTAATGTATTCAATTGGTTTTTAACTGGGTTTTCCATCGGAAAAATCTGGTTATTAAAATGGTGAAAATGGCAGGCGGCGGGCAAGCGGCTGCCAAATGGGTATATCATTTGTCCGGAGCAAATCTCCTACAGTATAAGACATAAGAAGTTTTTATTATGCAGATCAGTTGTACATATATCAAAGGTGTGCATGATACTTTGATTTTGATTTTTGATAATTCATGGTAAAAAATCAGTTGTTGAACTTATTCATTTTTACGTCAAATTTTTAACAATAGGGTACCCCCTTTGTCCGGAACAAATCTCCTACAGTATTTTTGACAGGAAGTTTTTTTGTTTTTTTTGCAGATCAGTTGAACATATATCAAAGGAGGTGTGTGTGGTACTTTAATTTTGAATTTTGATAATAAATGTAAAAAATAACAGTTGTTGAACTTAGTCATTTTTACGTCAAATTTTTAATAATAGGGTACCCCTTTTGTCCGGAGCAAATCTCCTACAGTATTTTAGACAGGAAGTTTTTATTTTGCAGATCAGTTGTACATAAATCAAAGGTATGCATGGTACTTTGATTTTTGATACTTTATGCAAAAAAATATCAGTTGTTGAACTTAGTCATTTTTACATCATATATTTACCAATAGGGTGCCCCATTTGTCTGTAGCAATCTCCTACAGTTTCGGAGACAGGAAGTTTTATTTTGCTGATCAGTTGTACATTTATCAAAGGTGTACATGGTACTTTGGTTTTTATACGACCGCAAACATTTTTGCGGTCGTATAATGGTATTGTGCTGTCGTCGTCGTCGTCGTCGTCGTCGTCGTTATGAAATTTTAACACAATGTTCCTTGGCATGAAAGGAAGGCTTGGCTTAGTTTTGGTCATTGTGGCCCACCCGTTTTTAAAAAAGGGGCCAAAAAGGGTTAAATTTGATGTTTTCGTATATTTGACTGTAGAATCTTTATTATTTATCGGATTTTGATGGGGTTTCTTTCAGTGTCCTCCTGAGGAAATTTCCAATCAGTAGTATGCAATGGATTTCACGTGGCATGTACCGTTCACGAGATAAATGGGGCCCAAAAGGGGCAAATTTCAAAAATTTTAATTTTTTTATTATTAGTCCGATTTTGATGCTATTTTTTGCATTTGATTCTTTATGAAAAATTAACATAGCACTGCACCATTAGATTTTTGATAACTTGTTTCTTTTCCAAGCTATGAGGGGCCCAACGGGGCAAAATTTCAAACATGCAGAATACCTAAAATTTCTATTTTTCATCCGATTTCAATGGGATTTTTTTCTTTAGATTCCTCACATTGTAGGCTTTCAGTGGTATGTCAACAGATTTGGTGTAGCTCTTACCGTTTCCGAGGTATTAGGGGTCAAAGGGGCCAATATTGCAATTTTTAGAAATATGTAAAATCTTTATTTTACATCAGATTTTGATGGGATTTTTTCTTTGGATTCCTCTCAATGCAAGCTTTCAGAAGTATGTAAATGGATTTGATGTAGCTCTTACTGTTTCTGAGCTATAAGGGGTCAAAGGGGTCAAAATTGCAATTATTAGAAATATGTGAAGTCTTTATTTTTCATTAGATTTTGATTGGATTTTCATCTTTAGATTGTTCTCATTGTAAGTTTTCAGTGATATGGCAGTATATTTTGCGTTTCTCTTTGGTTTCCAAGCTATAAGGGGTCAAAGGGGCCAAATTGTGATATTTCAAAATATGTGAAATCTTTATTTTTCATTGGATTTCAACCTGAGTTTTTTCTTTGGATTTCTCTTGATGGTAGTCAACAAAATTTCTTAGCTTTTACAATATCCTAGTAATAAGGGATTAAAAGGGCTAATTTTTATTTTCATTAGTTTGTGTCCAGTTAATTAATGTGTCAAGGTCCTTATTGTGTCCAGCAAATTACTGTGTCCACATTAATTTTAGTTTACACTTGTTCAAATTTCAGTGGTCGACATGCTGCGGTCGTATCATGCTGCGCTCGGCGTAGCCCTTTATTATTTTTGAGTATTAATGTCAAAAATATCAGTTGTTGAACTTAAGTCATTTTTACATCGAACTTAGTCATTTTTACATCAAATTTTTAACAATACTGTACCCCCTTTGTCCAGAATATCTTCAACAGTTTTCAAGACTGGAAGTTTTTATTATGCAAATCAGTTGTTTTTATATCAAAGGTGTGCTTGATACTTTGATTTTGATTTTTGATGATTAATGCCAAAATCACCAGTAGCTGAACTTCGTCATACTTAGGGGTGCGCTTGGTTGGGCAGTTCTAAACATGTTCTTTCAGTTCCAGTTCCAGCGACCAATCGAACGAAAAGGAACGCACAAGAATAATGTTGTCAAAACTATTTATATTTTTAAAATTTTACTTGACTATAAATCATTAATTTTTTGTTTTTTGTGTCATAAATTGAATAATATAACTTTTAAAGACAGTTTATGAAAAAAATACAACACCAGTTGTTAATCAATAATTTCTCGGCAGACTACTTTTGTCAATTCAAAGGCGATTTGGGTATGAATTCAATGCTCAAACCTCTGAAAATAATTTGTCTGTCATGTATATGTTGTTCGTTTGTATCATTTGCAAAAATCCAGCACATTTTCCTGCAAAAACTGTTAAAATCGTTTATTGTTTCTCAAAATATTCTTTTGGTCGCCATATTGAATTCTGTCTGCACCACCTTTTTTTTCCAGCGCAGATGGAACCTGTTCCGAACAGTGTTCCATTCTGTTTGATTGTCAGTTCTGGGTGTTCCATTAGCTCAGAACACTCCGAACCTTCCAACCGAGCGCCACCTAGGTCAAATATTTACCAGTAAGGTGCCCCATTTGTCCAGAACAAATCTCCTACAGTTTAATGGACAAGAAGTTTTTATAATGCAGATCATTTGTACCTGTATCAGAGGTGTGCACAGTACTTTTATTTTCCTTTTTGATTAAAATCCAAGTTGCTGAACTTTCATAAAAAGGCTACTTTGGTGGAAGGTTTAACATTGAAAATTAATGAAAATTAGTACATTTCAAATACCGGTGTTCAGGGTCAACCCATGTGTAAGATATACTGTCCATGTAAATGAAAACCCTGTTTGCTGTCACATTGGCAGCTTTCTTCTTGTTGGGTATTCATTCAACAGATTTGGTCAAATAAGCCAACCAAACATAGCCTATATTTAGAAAATTGCTGAAAAAGGCTGAAAAGGCTAGATTTTGGTGGTGTTTTTTGCATATTTAACATTGGCCAACCTCTTGTACACTGACTAGCTTCATATATATTGTGTATAATAGTAAATTACAAATTACATATAAATATTTTAAGTGCACACGTGGTTGGCCACTTCCATTTCAATCAAAAACCAATAAAAAAAATGACAAAAAATCTACAATTCTGAAAATTTTGCCTTTTTGGGCTAATTTCTTGGCATTATTTCTAGGACCCCACTAGTAATTTTTGTGCAATGAACACCAATCTATTAAATGCATATGCAACCATTCTACTACATGTTGTATTTGAAAACAATCAGACAATAAAGTTTTGACAAATTTTCCAAAATGAGGAAATTAGTGGGCCAAAAAAGGCCCTTACCGAACCATGTCCTTTATACGGTAATTGTTGGTAGCTTTGCATTGGAGTTTTGCTCGATACGCCAATCTATATGAACTTAACTAATAGTGACATATCTTATTATGCTTGACGGCACCAGTAAAACAAAAACTTCAATTTTGTCAGTATCAGTTCTAAATGAAATAATTAAGTTTCTGAAATTGATTTTATTTTAATCATGAAATCTGCTATATAATGTTTATTGTTGCAGGAAGTTTTGGAGACGATTCATCCTCTGTATGTACACCTATTTAAATATATGATAAATTGGAAATCTGATCAAGTGAGACATATACAAGAACCATATGTAAGTTTTTTTTTTTAAAAATCCATATAAGGTTTAGTTGCTTCCATCCCTGTGATAAGACAACAAGTACCTTATCAAAATTTATGGTACAAAATTTAAAAAGTAAGATAATTATATAGACATAACATATATAGACAGTCAAACTTAGATGGCTTGAACACCCAAGGGACTGATGAAAACATTTGGAGCTAGCGGGATGTTGGAGCTTTGGTAATCAAACTGTGTTTAAATTCGAACAAATGCTCCAGAGAAAGTGTTAAAAAAATACATGGTGTTAGAATAATTGCAGTTCCAGCTAACCAAGTTCTACTGTATATAGGTCATTACAATTATTTCACACAACACCAAGATTATATGAATTTAAAACAAGGTGAGTGCCAGACAGAAAAATCTCAGACACCCAAGGGTAAGATTTCAAGCACTCAGACGAAGCTTGCTGAATCTGAGAAATCTTACCAGAGGGTGTCTGATATTTTTTTTGTCTGATACTTTTACTGGCTTTTGATTATTTTTCTCCCCCTCAACATCCAAAAATAAAACAAATCACCATTCATTTTCCCATTGTTGACATCAGTGAATTACTTCCCTTTTCCCGATGTCATTAAAAAATGGAGCATGCGTGAGACAGGGGTTATTTCGGTGCCTTAGATTTACACATTTATGATATGTTTTAGTTCAAAATTTATCTTTCAAAAGCAATCAATAGTCTATTTAATTATATTAGATAATATAAATTGATTTATGTAGACTAAGCTGAGTATTTTGTCATGATAAAATATATTGGCAGGAACAAAATGTGTGTAGCTTGTCTTACACCACGAAAACAATGGATTCCCTTTTCTCTAATTCTTGGTCGAAATAAACACTTCCCAGATAATGTTAGATGAAAATAATAAACAACATGTTTTGAAATTGATCTCACTTGTTGGTTGGTCAATCATGTAAATGTCTCGTGTCAGTTTCTAGAAATAGTGCAACCGGATGTTGATGAAATTAACACCTGCATGATTGTCTAACGAAAAGGTTTTTGCATTTTTATGACTAAGATAACTCAGTTTATTGATAATATGACATTTTTATCAAAAATATTATATTCAACACCCCTTTCAATGAATGGCGCAATGATACACATAACAANAAAAATCTCTAACATTGTTTTTCGGTTTATTACGATAATTTCTCACATCTGGATAGTTAATTTTCACATTTTAACGTTCTAGGGTACACCTCGAACTTTAAAATGTGAAAATTTAACTATCTCGATGTGAGAAATACATGTAATAAACTGGAAACAATGTTAGAGACTATATGTCCAAGGTTTGAGAATAAAAGGTTATATGAGTTCACTTTATAGATAAGCGATATTTTCCACAAGTGTTGGAAATTTCGTCTTTTCCTTAGTTAGTAAATAAAATAAATTTAAACTTAATTTAACTAAATTAGGGTAAAAGACATAGAATTTCTCACACAAGTGGAAGATACCCAGGTCTTTAATTTTGGTTGAATGTAAGAACTTATTTTTCCGTAAACTACAACAGTAAAACTTGCCATAAAATATGGAGTTTTGTATTGTGACATCAAATCAATCATGGGGTTACTATGGTAACAACTGTCACATCAACAAATTGCAATGTTGGATTTGACATTTACCTGCTCATGATAACTTCATGCAATCCTTTCTTCTATAGGCTGTTTTGTACAAGAAATACCCTCTTATGGAAGAAACAAACAAACAGTAAATAAAATCTCGGAAATCCAGTTGTGATCTCGCTCACTATAAAATTTACTGACAGTGTATTTACCATATTAGGTCACTTAACTGACTGTGTAATGTGTGCCAATACCAGCCTTGTTTGGTTAATCTTGTACATAGACAGTCCTACAGTAATGTATAGAGCATTGTAAAAAGACATATGAAAAAGAAAGGAAATGGGGTAAGTTGTCAAGGAGACAACATCCCATCTCATGGTCAACAAAGACCGATAAACAATCTACAATACCATATTTTTACCATATCAAAAAGTCATTAAAAAATCTTGTATAAAACAAAAGCATGCTAAATTGTTAAAACAATAGTTGCTGAACTCATAATTTAAAAGATTCAAAAACTACACATTCCCCTCCCTCTGCTCTAAAAGTTGTATTTTGAATTTAGCACTTCTTCAGACATGTTATGTTATGGAGACACCTATGATACCTTTTTGTGTTTTGTAGGTATACTTTGGATTTAAAAAATTTGTTATTAGGGCCCACAGCAATGTGCAGGTGCTCTATAGTCTTCAGTCCATATGTCCATTCATCTGTCTGTTTGTCAGCAAATTTTTGGATGACTGATTAATCACCTTATTCCATTGGGGTATAAACAAAGAAAGCACTACAATTTTTGTGTTGCCTGCACATGTAGTGTGTGGCAACATATAGGGATCACCTTAGTCGTCTTGCAGCGTTGTCGTTGTAGTCGTAGTTGTCTGTCCCACTTTTTTGTAACATTTTTCTCAGCAACTACAAATCACAACCACTTGAAATTTTGTTTGTGACTTTTGTATGGGGTTCCATATTGTGCTTGTCGAATTCAGGTCTGTCGGACATCCAACTTGGAATATTTTCAGTAAATACTGTCAATAGTAAAAATGTTTGTAACACTTTTCTCAGCAAATACAAATCATAGCCACATGAAAATTTGTATGTGACTTTAGTATAGGGTTCCATATTGTGCTTATCGAATTCAGGTCTGTCGGACATCTTCATCCTGTTTACCGACTTGGAATATTTTCAACAAATACTGTCAATAGTAAAAACGTTTGTTTACAATTTTCATTTAAACTATAATTAAATTACACCAAGAAGGATCTACATCCATATTAATTTTCATTCAAATACATTCAATTATCGACATACTTTTTAGTGCAGAGAGCTAGTTTAATTGTTATCAGTGCCAAAGCTTTTATGAACTCATCTGTTTGATATTAATAAATTTTTTACAGCTGAACATTTGTACTACTTCAAGCAAATAGAAATGGCTGGAAATATGATCAGCATTTTTTGTTGTATGTGCATTAGTATATCCTAGGGACTGTGTCAACAGATTTCATGTTGCATGTACTGTCCATTTGATCAATGGGGCCCAAAAGGGGCAAATCTCAAAATTTTATTTTTTTATTTCTAGTCTGATTTTGATGCATTTTTTTTCAATGGATTCCTTAAGAAAAAATTACATAGCGTTTTACTGTAAGATTTTTTATATAATTTATTTCTTTTTGGAGCTATTAGGGGCCAAACTGGTCCAAAATTGCAAATGTGCAGATTACCTAAAGTTTTTATTTTAAATCAGATTTTGATAGACTTTTTTTCTTTAGAATCCACTTATTGTAAGCATTCATTAGTATTCCAACAGATTTTTCTTAGCTCTTACAGTTTCTGAGCTATAAGGGATCAAAGGGCCTTTTTTTCAAAATATGTCAATTTTTTTTCTTTTTAATCGGATTTGGATGGGATTTTTTCTTTGGATTAATCTTGTTGTAAGCTTATGGTAGTATGTCAACAGATTTGACGTATCTCTTACAGTTTTTGGCTTTTAGGGATTGAAGGGCTAATTTTTATGTTCTCTAGTTTGCGTCCAGCTACCGGTAATTACCATGTCAAGCTCCTTATCGTGTCCAATTAGTTACTGTATTAAGCTCTTAATTAGGTCCACATTCACTTTTAAATTACACTTGTTCAAATTTCAGTGGTCGACATGCTGCAGTCATATCATGACGCCTATTTCCAAACACCAATCAAATGAAATCAAGTCCATTTTCACATCACTACTGAAAATTTAGTGTGTGCCACACCCCCTATGTAAAATTAAAATTGCTTACAGAGAATGGCTATTAATTAAAAATGCTTCAAAAAAGGGATTGAAAATTGTTTTCTTAATAATGCTTGCTTACTGATGGGGGATGGTCATTTGGGTGACTTCTATGTTTGCAACTAATTACAATCATCACTTGTTGTGATTTGACTTTTCAATTGATGCCAGAATTTAATAACATATTGATTTGCTAGCAGCCTTTAATATAAATTATTGTTCATTCTAAATGTTTATCTTGAACTTCATTCAGGAGCATACCGGGTAAGTGTTTCTCAAAACACATCTTGTTTTTAGGTTAAGGCTCCATGGCTGACAATAGGATACTTACTTGTTATGTAAATGTACAATTTATATTTTTCATACCGAGGCTCCATCGCTGACATTTGGATACATACTTGTTATGTAGATATACAATTTATTGTTTTCAGACTGAGGCTCCATCCCTGACATTAGGATACATACTTGTTATGTAGATATACAATTTATATTTTTTAGACTGAGGCTTCATTGCTGACATTAGGATACATACTTGTAATGTAGATATACAATTTATTGTTTTCAGACTGAGGCTCCATCGCTGACATTAGGATACATACTTGTTATGTAGATATACAATTTATATTTTACAGACGGAGGATCCATCGCTAACATTAGGATACGTACTTGTAATGTAGATATACAATTTATAATTTCAGACTGAGGCTCCATCGCTGACATTCGGATATGTACTTGTGATAGTGACAGCTGTGCTGACTGTTCTTATATGTTTAACTGGAAAATATAGATTTTCTCCAAGAAGAAGGATAGTTAGTTTGAAATCTCTAAGTTCATCTTTAGCCACTTCTTTTTTAAAAGCATAATAATATATAAATTATTTTTATTAACCAAATTAAATTATTTTATAATAAATTGACTTTTTATTTTTGTTGCATACAATATCATTTTTTGGAGAATACCATATTCCTGTAAACTTAGAAATTGAGATCAGAGAAAATTCAGTTGTTATATATAGTGATTCCTGTTTGGGGAGTATATAGGAATCACCCTTGTCTATCCATTTACATTGTCAGAGCATGTCCTCCTAAATGGCTGCTTGGATTTTGATGAAATTATACACAGTTGTAATATACCACCTTGAGATGTACACGAAGTAATATGGTTGCTGTCTGAAGTCTTGAAGGGGTGATAATTTGTCTTTGAATATTTTCTGGAAGAAAGGGAAGAAACCTTGTCCGCACATTTCCTCTTAAATCATCTGCTTGGATTTTGAAGAAAGGTTACACAATTGTATTATACCACCCGAAGTTGGGCATAAAGTAATATGGTTCCTAAGGGGAAATAATTCGTCTTTCAATATTTTCCGGTTGAAAGGGGAGGAACCTTTTCAGAACATTTCTTCTTTAACAGCAGCTTAGATTTTGATGAAATGTGACACAGTTGTAGTATGCCATCTGAAGATGTGAATGAAGTAATATGGTTGCTGCCGAAATTTTGAAGGGACATAATTTGTCTTTGAATATTTTCTGGAAAAAGGAGTCAACCTTGTATGTGCATGTCCTCTAAAATTGATGCTAGGACTTGGATGAAATGTTACACAAGTAAAGAATAACACTTGAAGATTTTCATGAAGTAATATGGTTTTAAAGGGGAGATAATTCAACATTGTATATTTTCTGTACTTTTTCCACACCTGTATTATGTCCACACTCACATACATTAGCTGTTGCCATATTGATTCAGGGTTCATGATAAGGGGGTATATCTGGCTGCCTTTGGTGATGGTTCTAGTTTAATCATCTCCTGAAACTCATAAATCAAATTCTACCAAACTTTACAGTAATCTTTATAGAAGGTTCATTGCAATAATTGCTCATTTGATTTGGATCCTACAAAAAATATGGCCACCAGTGTGGGATATAGTAACACATTTGATCCTATTGGAAAATCATTTCTTCACCTGTTGTGATACTTCCAAAGCCAATTTAATTAAATCCTCCATCCTTACTAAGAGTGCTTATTTGCTTTGGATTTGACAAAAAAATGGCACTATGTAACATATGGAAGGTCCTATAGAAGGATTGCTCATTTTGTTCGGATCCGACAAAAAACATGGCTGAGAGCACACAAAACTTACATTAAATATTGGACCCTATGGGAAAGTATCATTTTCATCAACTCCTCTGAAACCACTGCAATAAATTCAAACTTATTTTACTGCAATGATTTATTGAAGGTCCTTTAAAAAGATTACTTATTTCTTGAAGATCAGACAAAAAATATGGCCACCAGCATTGAAACTTATATTTAACATTGGATCATACGGGAAAAACATAATTTCAATCAACTCTTCTGAAACCACTGAAGGAAATTCAACCAACTTTACAGAAGTGATTTATGTTAGACCCTTTGCAAAAAAAATGGCTTGCTTTGTTCCAATCAACAAAAAACACGGCCGTGTGGTGCAGTACATAGTTTAACATTGGCCTTATTGGAAAATCATGTTTTGGTCATCTCCTCTGAAACCCCTAGAGCAAATTCAACCAAACTTAACAGGAATGTTGTAAGGAAGGTCTATTACAATTTTTTTTTTCATTTTGTTTCTACAAAAAACATGGCTGCCAGTAGGAGATTAAGTTGAACATAGGAACTGAAATTTTATTAAAATGTAAAAAAAAAAAACAAAAAAACATTGGAATCTATGTGAAAAACATCCTTTTCATCATTTTCTCTGATAGTAGTAATGCAAAACTGTACTGTAATGACATTTGGAAGGGCCTTTGCAGAAATTGCTCATGTCGTTCTGATTTGACAAAAAACATGGCCCCCAGCACAGAACTTTGTTTAACATTCGACCCCTATGGGAAAACATCACTTTCATCATCAGCTTTGAAGCTAAAGAGGCAAATTTAACTCAACTGCACTGGAATAATGTAGGGAAGGTTCTTTACAAAGATTATTCATTATCTTCTAATTCGACAAAAAAAACATGACCATCGCTGCAGAACAAAGAAAAACCTGCAATAAGCATTTTGTCAGTTGAGCGAAAAAGGCTCATTCTTGCACCTCTAGTTCATGAAAATGTGATCACCAATATGGAACTTATAGACAATTTTAGTAAAAATTTTCCAGATATTTTTCTCTGAATCTACTTGGCAATAAGAACCACACTTGGTCAAATTGGTACTTTCCCTTTAAAAATATTTTCCCGCAAGTCTGTGCCTCATATCAGATGGCCCCAGCTGGAAAATGAAAGTTAAATTATTGAACCTTACAGGAAAACACATTCAAGGTTCTTCTCCTCTGAAACAACTTGGCCAATTGTAACCATAACAGGTCAAAATTGTCCTTAGTTGGCCCCTTTTAAAATTGTGTCCGGCAAGTCTACATCTTATCCAAGATGGGACTATAGGACCATTTAGGAAAGAATTAAAAAAACAAAACTTTTTCACAATAGTCTTTAGTTGGTCCCTTTCAAAAATGTGTCTGGCAAGTTATTCAAAGTGGCTGGAACTAACTTTATATTGGCCAAAAGGCAAAAACACACTCAAAAATCTTCTCCTCTGAAAATTTTTGGCAAATGGAACCAAACTCGGTCTCGATCGGCCTAAGTTTACCCCCATTGATAAATTGTGTGGCAAGTCTGCATCACATTCAAGATGACTGCCATATTAAACATATTCAACGTTGGGACATATAACATTGAGGTCTATTAAAAAAAAAGACCCAGTAATGTTAGGTTATTGGAAATTGCAGATATAAAAACTCTTCATGGATTGCCCTTTTCCCACATAATTTTCAAAATATGGATGTTTTTTATTTTTTATTAAAAAAACTATAACAGAAAGAGGTTAAGTTTAATTTGCAAAAATGTTTAGCATGGCAAGGTCTACCCACATGGCAATTTTGAAGAAAACCTAAGTACCCATAAATGAGTTATTGCCCTTTATTGGTAAGATTTTTTGAGATTTCATATTTGTCTTATCTTGAAAAACAGTTTGATATGGAGGTTAAGTTTATATTGCAAAAATATTCAGCATTTCACGATATATCCACCTGCCAGCAATTTTGAAGAAAATGTTAATCCCAAAAAGGAATTATTGCCCTTTATTAGTCAAATTTTTCGTGATTTTGTGTATTTTGTCTTATATTTCAAGAACAGTTTTTAATAGAGGTTAAGATTAATCAACAGAAATGTTCAGCGCATCAAGATCTATCCACATGGCAATTTTGCAGAAAATCCAAATACCAATGTAGGAGTTATTACTCTTCATTGGTCCAATTTTTTTGGTGATTTTATACATTTTGTGTTGTGTAAAAAAAAAGCATTTGATATAGTAGAGGTATTTATAAATTGCAAAAATGGTCAGTATGTCAATTAGGACTACATTTTAAACAGCAATGTCAATTGGATCCAAACTTTGTCACAATAGTCCTTCAGTGGTCCCCTTTAAAAAATATGTCTGGCAAGTCTGCATTTTATGCCAGATGGCTGCCAGCGGGGAACATAGTTTAACATTGGATGATAAGGGGAAAACACTTGCAAAGATCTTCCCTTCTGAAACTACTTGAACCAAACTTGGTCACAACAGTCCTTACTTGGCCTCCTTTGAAAAAGAAGTGTTATTTAATGCGACATTACATCCAAGATGGCTGCCAGTGAGGAACATAGTATAACACTGGACCCTATAGGTAAGAATTCAAAATTCTTGTCCTCGGAAACTACTTGGGGAAATAGGAACTTAACTTGGCCACAATAGTCCTTACCTGGTGCTCTTCAAAAAAGTGTTCAGTAAGGCTTCATCCCATCCAAAATAGTTGCCATCAGGAAATATAGTTCAACTTTGAAGCAAATAACATCAATGCCTATTAACCTAATTGAAAGTGAGACCTTTTATTATTTAAGTTATTTGGACTGTTCCTGTCCACCATGGCCCAGGTGAGTGTTACATGCACTTGAGAGCCTATTGTTGTATTTATATTTGTGCTTTTCAGTCAGACTTGTAGGAATTCTTGAATATATATTGTAGATGTGTACTATGTTTTTTTTATGTTTTCAATTTTTCGTGCTATCTCTGAAAATTATCATTTTGGCTTATTTATAAACTTCTATTATCCGCATTTCCTCGTTAAGTGCATTTTACTTTTCAACCAAACTTTCATGAATTCTTCAATACATACATTTTCGGATGTGCTTCATTGTGTAAACAGCTAAAGTGTTGCCAAATGTAAAGCTTTGAGGAGGATTGTGAAAGCTTTCTATACAACCCCGGATCCATGAAGAAAGGGATATATGGATGTTACGTTGTTTGACATTAAGCAATGAATTCCACTCAAACCGGTGCTTGGGGTAGTCTTCAATTTATGAGGAAAGTTCATTGTGGAACGCCTCATGGTGACCTTTAAGATGAAGAACAGCAATAAAAGCGTTGTTCCATATCTTGGTTTAATGGTGTATTTTTGGAAACTTTGTCTCATGTGCATTTACTCCATATCCATACATTGTTATCTATAGGCTATGTTCATAATTACTTGTTTATTTTATTTACTGATGTCTACCATAGCCATGCATTTCATACATTACACAGAGAGAAAGTTTTCATTGACATGGAATATTTTGGTACTTTGCTGTGAAAAACGTCAACAGAGTAATATCACATTACAAACAAAGGTTCAATATTTAGGATAATATATACCCGTAGATTAGAAATGTGGAGATGAGAAAAATCTCATCTAATCCAAAAAGACCGAAATCACACACCCAAAGTACAGTCATTCACAATTCAGAGTTATCTCTCGTTAGCTACAAACAAACAAAAGCAAACCTTGTCAATTGAAATTTTTTACAGTCCATCAGACCGAAAATGAACCTTTTATTCCATTGAAATGGTTAATAAATGATTTGTAAAAAAAAACAAAAGTGTAAGAGTGAACTGTCAATACGATTGTTTGTTTTTAAATTTCACGGTTTGTGTACAAATTATATCTAGAAAGATCTGATAAAGCTAACAGTGTGGTAAGATCAATTTTTGATAATTTTATCATTTTCTACAATTTACTTAAGATTGCCGAGAGAATTAAGAATAGATAAACAAACCAGTGTCATAATTTAATTACATCAAATTTTGACATTATCAAGTTTTCAGAAAAAGTGCTAACTTAGTGCTGAAAATCAACTATCTCTACAATTCTTTCCGGGTTTAAGATCGTTCGATCATGTTCTAGCCATTTGTACATATCAGTACAATTCTTCCCGGATTTAAGATAGTTCCGATCATGGTCTAGCCATTTGTACACATTAGTACAATTTGACCACACTATCCGGGTCGCACTGATATGTCTGCTATCAAACACATTGTCTACACCGGCATATCGAAGCAAAATGGTAAAAAAGGAAAATTCTAAAATCAGAAAAATAAAAAAGATAGCTTTTCCTAGATGCTTTGTATTAGGTCGTTTGAAACCTGGAGATGGGATGTTGTCTCCTCGACATTTACCCCATTTCCTTTCTTTTTAATTTTTATACAATACAGTGAAACATCAGAGTTGAATTTTGATGGCAGAAATTTTCGTATATTGTAATTTTAAATGGTTGATATTCAACCATCGAAAGTATTCATGGTATTGTAACTAAATTTCAGAACATACATCGTCAAAGGAATGCCAAAGCTACAAGTCGATGTTAAAACGTATGAAATGGTAATATGGGGGAAACTGGAATATAGAGACAACTTAAAATAAGGTCAAAATTCAGGTCAAATTACATGGTAATAATCTTCACAGAGTATACGGGTCATAAAATTCCTTCTCTGTCAGACAGACAGGAAATATGAATCTGTATCCCATGTGAAGACTCCCGAAAATCAATTAAATTCTGCTACAAACGCACTAGTTTTGTTTAAAAGTGTTTAAAACCATGGGGATACTGTCAAGGTAACCAATCAAATTGCTGAGTTAGACAACATGTTTCACTTCAGCAAAATGTTTTTATATGGAGAAAGAAGACATTCGATATATTGCAACAAAATAGTATTAAACTCAATAAACAAAGATCGAATACGGAGTAAATGCAAATGAGACAAAGTCTCTACAAATATATGGTTAAACCATGCGATAAAACAACTTCAACAATGAACTTTGCTTACACCTCAGTTTAAACCCAGTTTCTTGACCTCATCTATTCCATTGGTATTAAAACTAACCGTTTCGTTTCACGACCATGGTTTCATGGTCGACAACAGATTATCTATACTACTCCAATGCTTCACACACACACACACACACACACACACACACACACACACACAAAACAAAACAAAACAAAACCAAAAAAAAAAAAAACATCTGCACTGAAGAGACAGAAGTCAAAATGGCACCACAGATTCACACTAACTAAACTTCGGTAATTTGTTATTTACTATCAAAATACAAACCTAGATTAAAAACTGCCAGATAGTTGGTTTAACCATTGTATATGTATCTAAATACTACACTCTCGTTGATTTGTCTGCTGGTTTGTCCATACGCCATAAAGGAGTAGCCCAGAGGTTATACATCTGCAAGGAGTATCTCTATTCAAAAATATAAGTGCGACATATCTTAAAAACTAGGACTTCATCACAAGTATAGATGTTATGTTTAATTTTACAGCATTTGGCAGCATGGCGGACGATGATAACAGCGACCTACCTGTGCGTCGTTCTAGAAATACAGTATCATTCTTGGAAAGGTTGGACAGTTCTGAAGACGTGATAAATACTGACAGGGAAGGAGAGAAGACACCGATTGCCACAAATAATGGACACACAAACGACAGTGAGGATAGGTTCGATTGGTGTGGACTTTGTTATGAAGATTTTCAGGACCCAAGAATTTTACCTTGTATGCATACGTTCTGTTTTAAATGTCTTGACGAATTTGTGGATCAAACTTCCGAGGAAAACACATTCCCTTGTCCACTCTGTAAAGTGGACACCAAAATACCTAATGCCGGTGTTATTTCGTTTAAATCGAATATATACGTGAAGGCGATGCAAGCTTCACAGCTAATGGAGGAAAAGAAGTCAACATGTGAAACATGTGAAGAAGCACTTGATGCTGAAACATATTGTCTCGAATGTAAACAAAACTTCTGTAACAAATGTGGAAACATACATTTGAAAATGAAGCTTTCCAAAGAACACCATCTGGTCAATTCACTTGACATGGCGGAAAGAGATGGAAGAAGGATGAGGTCGTACAACTTTTGTGAAGACCATCGTCAGGAAATACAGCTATATTGTATCGACTGTTCTCTTCCGCTTTGTAACAGCTGTAAAATAGATGACCACGAAGAACACAATCTACAAGATATAGCTGAATATGCCAAGGAAACAAAACAAGATCTACAAAACTCGATAGATTTATTGAACAATTATCTTCCTTCATTGAAAAGTAGGCTTGCTGATGTACAACATTATGAAAGTGAATTTCTGACTGCTAAACAAAACCTTGCTGGCGTTGTACAAGCTCGAGCTGCTGCCTTACACAAGGAAATAGACGATCTCTCGGACAAATTCATTGAAGATATCGACAAAGAGATACAAGTTGAAGAAGATCGCGTGAGGATTTTTAAATCCCGAGTAACCGAGGCTGTGAAATTCGCAACTCAACAAATCACCGCCGCAAACCATTATATATCGTTCGGGTCAAATCCAGATGTTGCAGCTGGGAGAGAAACATTGCGGCGCCATCTTCATGCAGCATTCAAACAACTCCCCGTAGGTTTTATACCGAAAGTAGATGTGATTTTCTCTCCCCTGAATTCTAGCGAAACAGTATCGCGACAAATGTTTGGTCATGTTATTAAGAAGGGAAAACTGCGAATGGAGCTGAAACAAGAAGCTTCTTATAGAGTCCCAGGTCAGCATTTAATCCGAGGAATTGCACCAATCTCTGGAGGTAAAGCATGGGTTGCATGTGGATTTGATCAAAGATTACACCTTATTAACAGACTTGGAAGCCGTATTCGGACTATACGTCTCGGAAAAGACATTGATATCGACTACGTAACGTCAGATAGCAATGACAGTGTTTATATTTCATGCCGTAAAAACAGGTGCGTGAAAGTATTGAATCGTGAAGTCCGGATTCGTGATCTTGCTGTTCTAAATGACTATCCTAGAGGATTAGCCCTTTCACATTCCGGTGATTTATTAGTATGTGTGACGAAGTCTAGCACATATGATAATTATAAACACTCCGACAAGAACGTGGTGATGAAGTATACTCACAATGGAAAGGTTATCTCAGATTTTGAAAGAACAAAGCAGCATATGAAATATCCAAGGAGAATAGCAGAGAACGCTAATGGAGACATATATGTATCTGATCACAAAGAGTCGTGTGTTCATGTTCTGAATCCAGAAGGACGTCAAAAGCGCAAATACCAAGGAACAGAGGGAAACGTCATCGGAGAACCTTGTGGGTTAACCTGTGATCGTTATGGACATGTTTTAGTGACGGACTATAAAAATCATTGTGTTCATTTATTAGATCAACAAAGCCAGCATTTATGTAACATTTTAACAGAGAAAGACGGCATCAAAAATCCATTTTCTGTCGCTGTAGATGATGATGGATTTCTATGGTTAGGGTCGAGTTTGGGAATAGTGCAAATTTTTCAATATTTGTTATAAATGTTTCGAAATTTGAGTACAGTGTATTTCAATATATGAATGAAAAATTGTGGTGCATAAACCGACAAATTTCTCTACAAGAAACAAATAAGACAGGCTAGGGTCAGTTGTTTGAAATTTCATCAAATCGCTGCTTTAAGTAAAAGTAATGACAAAACCTTTAAAAAAAGCCATATGAAATGTATGATAGAAACTCTTTCGGGTCATTTTAAAGAGAAGATATTTTCTAAGGACGTAAACTTAGCTTTTTATATATAGTTATCAAATTTCAAATAAATTGGTATGTAACATTAATGCCACATTTATGCAGCCAGTACTTCGGCACAGACACCAAAGCCCATTTATTTGGAATATTGCTAAATATAATCAATAGAAAAAAATGTTCAGAAGTAATTATGAGGAGTACTTCCCTCTTGCAAAGCAGTGTCCTTAGCTGATTTTGGCTTTTATATAGATTCTATTGGCTATTTGTTCTCATTCTCATTCAGCTTTTACATACAGTTCCGAGAGACAACACATGGACACAGTAGGGAGTGAAACCGAATTCGTCAACTACGGAAGGGGATATCCGCCAAAAATATGTTCGTTTGTTCATTGTTAATTTGTATGCACTGATTCCTTACATGTTTAATTATTTCTTTGTTTAGTGTAAATTCGTCAGTTATTTATTTGTTCTTTGTTAATTTGTAGATTTGTAATTCCTTACATGTTCAACTATTTCTTTGTTCAGTGTGAATTCGTCAATTATTTATTTGAGAAGTACATTTTCCTACTTGGTAGCCTGTATTTAACATATGTTTTTATTTGTTTCATGTTGTTTCGTTCATGGGTACTTCGCTGCTTTTATAGTGCTTAATTTGTTCTCTGTATATTCTTCCAATATTTCCCTTTCAAAGCTAGTTTACTATTATCTTTTTTTTCCGCTTATATGTAACTCCTAAGCTTGATTATCCGTTAAACGTTCTTATTTGTATTTATCGTATTTTTCAAAATCGTCACGCTTACAAGAAGAAAGAAGAAAGAACACGTTTTTTACCGGAAGTTTGAAATTTGCCGCCGGTAGTGGGCGCTATTGATAGAAGCGGAAGAAAACTAAACTTGCCACAGACACAGTACAGACAGAGACTCACAGTAACACTTGCTGATCAATGCATATGATTCAGAGATAAAGTTAGTCAGTAAACAAAGAAGTTGTACATAGATGGATTTGTAAGTCCTTAGGGGGTATCATACAGGACCGAAGGATCAGGACACAGGCACTTTGGGCAAGCTAGGATACACCCCTTTTTGGATTAGTGTCTATCCAAAGGATAATCTTATGTTACGACCCAGATGACCAACCTCACGCAATCAAACATTAGTGATCATACCCATGCTAAAAGACTCCTTTTCAGGAAACCTCGTACACATCTTTCTGATCTCATAAAAAAACTCTGACATTCAATAGTCTTTTTTCATTGAACATTAATTTGATTGCCCGAACTTTTCAACACTTAAATGGTGCCCGAATTTGTTAATTAATCACCGAATGAATTTCCCATTCATAAAATTTTGTGTGTAGATGTATGAATATGGAAGACCGATGCCTTGATTTACATTTGTATGAATGGCGTAAACGTACTTCCCTGAACCGTCAATGAAACGATGTGGCTGTTTTGAAATAAATCATAAAAAGAACAACGCATTGGAAATAAAAAATCAAATTCATTAGCCGTCGAGAACAACAGTCCATTATTTACAATCTACGGAAGACATAATTTT
>MJUU01021550.1:39827-91986 GCA_002080025.1 Modiolus philippinarum
TCTTACTTCCGCCCAAGGCTACGTCGACAATACCGACGACGTCAACAATGGACTTTACAAATATAGTAACGTTCGTTACCCGCAATAATTCCAACAATAAATTTGATGTTTATAGTTTAGAGTAATAGTTTATAGGTAAAATATATTTGACGTTCATTGTTTAGAGAGTTGAGCCCAATAGTTGAAGAAATCCCCAAATGGGTATGAGCAGGAAAATTTAGCCCTCAACACGAAGCAAAAATTAATCATAAGAAAATATATATATCAAAAAAGTATTGAAAAAGTATTTTTTGCTTTTTTTTTGTTATTTTTTATTACCACTGGGTCGAAGCCTCTGCTGGTGGACTGTTAGTACCCGAGGGTATTCAACAACCCAGTAGTCAGTACTTCGGTGCTAACCCGAAAACCGACTTATTGAAACTTGCAATATCTAAATTTTACAAATTTTGTTTAAAACTAAGGAGTATCTCCCTCGTGCATAGCTCTGACCTTACCTGAATTTTGGCTTTTCTATTTAGATCCTTTTGGTTATGTGTTCTCTATCAGCTTTTACACGCTTTTCGGTTAATGGTCTTCCAAGTGTTTTTCGACATAAGTTGTCGAAATGCGCATATGCAGAAAATAAATTCACAGTCACTTCGGTATTAAATTATTAAAAGTGCTTCGTAAGAAAAGGGGTGGGCAAAATACCTGAGCATGCAGTACAAAGTAATTTTAAACACCCATTTTCTTTCTCTGAAACATACTTTAAGTAACTTAAAGACCGTCGAATATGAAAAATACCGCCGAATATGAAAAATACAAAAAAAGTATATATCCAAAAACAAATGCTGCATTCCGCCATTGAAATAGAATCTTTGCTCATGTTTATTTAAATCAGTTTATTTAGGCTACATTTATCCATTAGTTAAGAAATGAATTTTTTGTTCTTTATACGAAAAAGTTTCCTTTTATATTAATCTTGTTTCAGATATTGCTTTTATCGTATAAATACAGATTAGATTGTATTTTAAAAATTACCTGAGCTATCGATCTATTGTCGCTTTAAATATATTTTCTTACATCTGTTCATTAACTTGCAATGGTAGCCGTGACGTTTTATTAAAGTCGTTTGATCACCTTGATATTACAGAAAGGTAGCGCAGGTTCGATCCTTGGATCGGGAGACTTTTTCCCATATGAACCATTAACTTCATCTAATATTTGGGTGAAACATAACATAAGGTCAAAGTTAAGCATACGACATATGAATGAATATGCATAAATGAGGTAGAAGTACTTAATTCGAGGTTAATAAAAGCTGTGAGAGGAGTTGATTAACAAAACGGGTGCCCAGCCTATAGAATATTGTTGAAAGATGACTAAGTTCAACTACCTTTAAAATCCGAAAAAAAATCATAAATTGTCAGCAAAATAGTAGGTGCACACTCTGAAAAATTTCAGACCTCTTGATGAAAAACTTAGAGAGGAATTGAGTACACAAAATGTACCTTGCCTGTAGAATATTGTTGAAAAGTGACATAGGTCAAAATATCTGTAAATTAAATGCAACTAGAATTAAAGGTGCACATGTTCAATGTTTATAGAAAAACCCTGCAAATTTCAGGCTTCTCGATGTAAACCTGCATGACAGTCGAGATAGTGTTTCTTACACACGAATAGTATGTTTTCAGAAGCTTCGACTGCAGGGACAACGACGTAATTTTCATACAGGTTGGTCAGATTGGGATTCACGAGGAGATCTTCAAATATACTGGGATTTCTGGATTTGATTGTTGTTTTAAAGCGCCGTATGCGATTCACAATTAATGACTTTATAGACCTGAACCAGTCGGACAAATGTCTCGACGTTCTCTTTTTCTTTCTGCTCACTTCCTAGCATAGACCTCAACTACATTCATCAAATTCTTGAACTTATACTGCTGGGGCTCACGGAATTTGGGACTTGTTGAGAGCTATATCTCGTAGTTTGAGGTTATCTACGATATCTAGGTCACCAGTTATAATGTGTCCAACCGGACTATAATTGAACGGGGAAGAGGAGCAAGCACAATCAGGCGGTTTGGCTTTAAAGTCATCAATTTGGAAGTCACGCATTTCCCGTTTGTAACTGAAAATGGAAGTTGCAATTAGGTCATTTTGACATTTTTTACACATCACTTACTTAGATTAACATTTACATTTTACCGATATCGTGATTGAAATACATTTCAGCGATCACATTTTCATTACTGAATTTTAAAATGGGGAAAGTTTGGGTAAATTTTTCGAAACTCTCAAGGACCAGTCGTTTCTTGGAATTATAGTACATCTTAATATCTGTCAAATTATAAAGACAGTGCAGTGAGGAGACCAGAACCTTTGCAATTTCTGTTCAATAAAGTAATTGCTGGCAAAATTTTGTTACTACATTAGATACTATGGGGTATGCATACGAGATGTTGTAGGGAATCAAGCGGATTTTTAATAAACTTGACACCAATGATATTTATGAGGTACATACCTTTGGTGCTGATCTATTTCCAACATGGCCGGTGGATGATGAAGTTAGCTTATTCTTTTATTCGTAAGAGATCAGGTATATACACGGAATAGTTAAGGAAAAAGATAAAACAATAGCCAAAACTGTTTATTTTAGTTTCCGTTACAGGCAAAAATGTAAAATCCATGTCTTCAAATGAACAACCTATATCATCCATTAATCCCCACTCTAAGGATAACCTTTATCTAATATACCACAGATGCAGCACCATAAGAATCACACTAAGACTTAAACCTCTATATTTGATTTGAGAAGATGAATGATATATAAGTAAAAGCAAAATTTATTCCTCAAATGACACACACTTAATATGACTTTTCACCAAACCGTGTAAATGTTGGCACCCATAGAATAGTCTCAATGGTTTTGTAATTATTGAACATGTTTTATGTAAGGCGAAACTGTCAGCCCCAGTTGCATAAAACAACGGACTAAACGAAAAAATTTCGGACACAAAGCAAAATGTTCGGATAAAAAGCAAATCGGACAAATAGCAACGGATTAAACGGAAAAATTCGGACAAGAAGTAAAATTTTCGGACGAAAAGCAAAATCGGACAAAAAGCAAATTTCGGACAAAAAAGCACTGTATCAAATATACATTTGTTAATACTTGAATCACCTGTCGACAGGTAAAAGGTGACATTACCCATGACAGGTTAGTCCATTCTCGGCAACAATTATATATTGAATATTTTCCATTTAAACATAATAGAGATTCTAAAAAAAGTTGTTTTTTTTTCTCAAAAATATATGACTTGTTAATAAGTAATTACCGAATTGTGACGGGTGACGGGGTGCCACGCGTGGAGCAGATCTTGCTTACCCTTCCGGAACACCTGATTATACCTTAGTTTTTAGACAGGTTCACACAGTTAGTGCTTTAGTTTTGTAGCGTTCTTGTTCATTTTTGTTTATTTTTTTGTCTTTGACATACTGTCTTAATTCGTGTTGCTGTGAATTGCCGTGATTTTGGATTTATGATTTTAGAATTTCCCCTTTCCTCGTTCTTGCTTCGGTATTCGTTTAAGTGTAAGGTAGTTTTACATAGTCATGCAAAATTTTGAGCCGAAATATACAGGAATGCAAAATCCATTATCTAAGGGAATTGAAACAGAGTTTAATCATTATGCACGGAATCATAGATATTTTTATATATCTGTTCGACTGTCGAATGCAAAAAAGTCAAAATTTGGTATACCTTTTGAGAGGTTAGACAATTCACAAGTGCATTCCTTGTGGCAAGACTTTTTAACAGCTGAAACAAATGACTTCGTTACCTTGAACTTTCAATGTAACCTACTGTCAAAAATACCAACCTTTGACATTGGGTATATTAAAATAAGTATATTGTAAAGCTTAATTTTTTGAACATTTTAAATTAATGGTAAGATACTTGAAAATGTGACATTGGCATATGGCACGTTTTTTAAGAACTTTATAAAAAGGTTTGATATAACATTTTAATAGTTAATAGTATGGCCTTAAAATTTCACATGTTTTTACTTATATCATGAACTTGGTACTAATACCACAGAATGTGACATTGCGACCTTGACGTTTGTTACTTTTTTCTTAAGCCTTTACATTTTGCATTACTTTTGTTAGTAAGAAGACATTCTCATGTCACGTAAACGATCCCTGTGTTAAGACCTTTCTGATGACACCCTTTATTTTTTACAGCAAGAAAGCAAGATATTTAAAATAGGACCAGAACATTTGACCTCATAACCTTGAATTTATGACCTTCACGTAAAAAATTTGAAAACTGGGTTTATCTTTTGAATGACAAGTGCCGAGGCTTGCATATTTAAAAAAATGTATCTGATTGTAATTTTCAGCCATTGTAGATGTTTCCTCTTATCCCATCGTTAATGGACTTTCAAATGATTTGGTTTGATCTGCACTGCAGATGAGACATAAGTTGTTGAAATGCGCATATGCAGAAAATAAATTAACAGTAACTTCGGTATTTTTTTATTTACATTCATTATAGTAAGACCTTGTATTTGGAACCAGAATAATATTGAAGGCCTCATGTTGACTTCAAGATGAAGGACAACAATTAAAGCGTTGTTCCATTGGTCGGTTTTACCATGTATTTGTAGAGACTTTCTCTCAGGTGTATTTTGCTTCACATCCGGTGATTGGTACGGCCACCAATCGATCTAAATCATAGCCAATGCTATGACGAGAAAATGTTTAGAGGAACGTCGGATATATTTTGGAGGAACGTTACAAAATGGTAAAAAAGTCATTTTGCTTCATTAAATGTTAATCTTAGAAGGGTATGATGGTATTCTTGATTTTAAAATTTATGCTTCATGGGTATGATGGCATTCTTGATTTTTTAAAATTTATGCTTCATAACATCGCACGACACAAAAAGAGCTTTTGTTTACCATTTTGTAGGGTTCCTCCAAATCATATCCGGACGTTCCTCTTAACATTTTCTCGTCATAGCATTGGCTGTGATTTAGATCGATTGGTTGCCGTGTTAAAAAAACACTTCTGTCGTATCACGTTATATCCCTATCAACTTTTGTTGGTTTTTCTTTTACTATGTTAAGTTTGCCAACAAAATACAAACAGCGTGATTATGTATTCTTCAATTTTTACTTACAGTCACATAAATAACGTTTTATTGGGTTTGGCATTGTTAAAAAGTAGCCACGCTTTTAAGTCTAAGGCGACGACCATTTGATTTTTAGGGGAGGGCTTCGGCTATTTTGAGTCGAAAAATTATTTGTTTTCATTGCCATCTCTAACAAATAATTTATTTTCACCAAACGTCACATCAAATTGATTATTTGAATTTCATCCAAGAATTTCCTTTTCCAAACAAAACTAAATTATTTATTTTCATGACTAGTAGGACTAATATATTTATTTTCACTGGCGCGATGATTAAATTATTTATTTACAAAATCGCCCAATCCTTCCCTGAAAATCAAATGGCCGTCTTCTAATATTGGTACGATTTTACATGTCTTGAACGGTTAAAAGAAGAACGAAAGAAAACATACAACAACAATAGTATTTTTGATACTAGGCACCACTTTCTTAGATCAGCAGAAACTGAAAACTAAACACTCACTCACGGTCGCAAAACATGAACAATTGTAGTTGCATACTTGTTATATACTTCTCAATTTTAGCTTGATACTTCAGGGAAATGAAGATCATGACATTCCTGAACATGAATAAATTATTCTAAATTTATATGTATTTACATATACTCTCTATTTATCAACCCAGTAGTTAACTTTCACCGGTGAATTTGTATCGAATTATCTTTTCTTCTTTAGTAGTCGTCTGTTTGAATGAAGTAATCTGCTAAAAAGTACAATAATTCTGGATTTTGAAAATTTTTTGTAGGTTTTTGTGGACTACTCGTAGAAATAAAAATGTCAGAGTTCAAAATACCCATTATAGATATGTCCAAGGCAAGTACAAACAGAGCTCAGTTGGCTGCCGAAATTGTTCAGGGGCTCGAAGACATCGGATTTCTGTACATTGAAAATGTAAAGGGCATAGACTACGGTAAAATGTATGAAGCTTGTCAATGGTTCTTTAATTTGCCAATGGAATCAAAGATGAATTTGGCCAGAAAAGCATGGAACTATAAAAGTGAAAATATATATCGAGGATATTTCCCTGTTGTCGAAGGTGAACCTAGTCGTAAGGAGGGCTTTGAATTTGCACGTGATGTTCCCGCAGACGATAAAACTGTGTCTCCAAATAATTGGTTTTATGAGAAGTCTGTTTGGCCGAATGAAGACGGCAAATTTCCGTTCAAATCTTACATGCAAGATTTCTACGAAATTATGCATGAAACTTCACAAGAAATACTACGACTCTCTGCAGTCGGACTTGGTATTGAGGAAAATGCCTTTGCAAATTTGTATTCAGACAAACCATGTTCAACATTTCGAATCATACATTACCCCCCATGGAATGGAGCACCACTAAAAAGTGCCATGATCGAAGACGGAAAGGTACTTACAACACCAGAGCACATGGATTCAGAAATTTTAACGCTATTGCATACATTTGATTACGGCGGATTAGAAGTTCTTGACCCTTCGGGAAAGTGGATGGCTGTGCCCCCTAGAAAAAATACTTTAATAATGAACATTGGAGTGACATTTTCAAGGATGATGGGTGGACGTTTAAAGGCTACTAAACACAGAGTGTTGGATATTGGGGTTGATCGTTATTCAGTGCCCTTCTTTTTTGCACCAGCATTTGAAAGTGACATTGGTGTAAACTTTATGTCAAAATTTAAACCCGGTGGTCCCGAACATATTCCAGAAAGATTTGGTCCTTGGCTCCTCCATCGTATGAAACACGAACAAAAATACTTTGAATATCGAGATCTCCCGGAAATCGAGAGCTGATTGTTCCAGAGTTAAATTTCAATAGAACAATTTAAAAGTTAACTATATATGTATATTGAACAATATTTCTCTGACTACCACACCACTTTTGCCTTTGTAGAACCACTGAAGACCAATTTGATCTTCCATCTATGGTTTGATATTCAGTTTGTTATGGGATGTTGAATTGACTTGTTTCTGTTGTAAACTAGAGCAGTCGCCAATGGCAGCCAGTTATACCCCCGCTAATTGAACACTGAATCAATATGGCAAGTGTAAATTTATGTGAGTGTGGACACAGTACAGTTGTGGACACAGTACAAATGTTTACACAATACAAGTATGGACACAATGATATACTTCCCCCTTTTTTCCAGAAAATATTCAAAGACTAATTATCTCCCCTTCAAAATTTCAGACAGAAACTATATAACTTCTTGCACATTTCAGGTGGTATACTACAACTGTGTAACGTTTCATCAATATCCAAGTACCCGTTTAGGAGAACATGCGCTGACAAGATTCATCCCCCTTTTTTCTAAAAAATATTCAAAACGAATTATCTCCCCTTCAAAATTTTGAGCAGCAGCCATATTATTTCATTCACATCTTCAGGTGGTGTACTACAATTGTGTAACATTTCATTAAAATGCAAGCAGCAGTTTAGGAGGATATGCGCTGACAAAGTCCCCCCTTTTCCAGCAAATATTTAAAGACAAATTATCTCCCCTTCGAAATTTCGGACAGCAACCATATTACTTCATGCACATCTTCGAGTGGTGTACTACAACTGTGTAACATTTCATCAAAATCCAAGCAGCAGTTTTGGAGAACATGGGCTGACAAGTTTCGCCCTCCCCTTTTCCAGAAAATATTCAAAGACAAATTATCTCCCCTTAATAATTTTGGGCAGCAACCATATTGCTTCATGCACATCTTCAGATGGTGTACTACAACTGTGCAACATTTCATCAAATCCAAGCAGGGGTTTAGGAGAACATGCGCTGACAAAGTACATGGACGGACGGCCGGACAGACAGACGGACAGGGTGATTCCTATTTACCCCAAATTTTGTTTGCGGGGGTATAAATAAGTATTTATACTAGACATACCTTTATTTATCTAGATGCTTTCTTTCTATGGCATAACATAATATTCCAGAGTGAGTAATTTTTGACCCTGCACGTTAAGTACCAGATTAACTGCAGGTATAACACACAAAAGTTCATCTTGAGTATACTTTTACAACAAGAAGTCCTATCGTTTTGTTTTGAAGTGTAATATTTAAATAAAAGCTATTGCGAATTGGAACAGCTTTCAGTTGTAATTCACATAATAGCTTTTTCATATTCCAGAAAGTCCAGGTGTTAAAGAATGATAAAATATATCATGTACATATAATAACATTTTATCTGCAAACATGGATCAAAACAAATTAAAATCGTAACGGTATAATAACTATAGAGACATAAGTGAGAACCGAACTTACGGTCCGAAAAGAAGGAATTCAAAGACAACGCGAACATCGAAAACACCAATATATCATAAAAGTACGCCATTGAAAATAACATACACGTGAACAACATAGACCCATTTTAAAACAACGGAAGAGATCAGAAAGATTGCCCTTCTTATAAGACATCCATCCGTATTGTATATGTCCATTCCGGTATTGTATATGTCCATTCCGGTATTGTATATGTCCATTCCGTATTGTATATGTCCATTCCGGTATTGTATATGTCCATTCCGGTATTGTATATGTCCATTCCGGTAGTCAAATCCAGTAGAGGAAAAACAAACATACGCTGTTAAAGGGAATATCCGATAGTACTCTGTTGTGTATACCATCCTTCTGTCGAGTATACCGCATGCTGCAATTGTACAGTCACGTCATTTACGTTACTTGAAGTAGTAATACAGTCAAGATGTTCAGTATAATATAACACATGCTGCCTTTAATTTCGGATGGTATACTAGATAACCATACTCGGAAAAGATATCACCCACGACAACCATCTCGGATGATATACTTCGTGTAGTAATCTAGTATAACATTCTCAAATATGTGTATAATATCGTCCTTAATTGCAGGCATTGTGTGTATAATACCCAGTAAATGAGATTGCGTAAGATTTGTATATCAAATATATTTATGCCTAATGCCTCCCTTAGCTTATATGATTCGATTATGGAGCCATATGCTGAAGATTTTCAGACAAATTTAATTTACCAATATTAAATTTGTTATGGACAATATAAAACGTGAAAATATATATTCAGTAAATGCACATTAGATAAAGTCTTCACAAAAACATGGTAGAACCGAACACAGGAACAACGCTTTAATTATTGTTGCTCATCTTGAAATCACTATGAGATCTTCAACAAAGAGCTTTACTCACTCATACCTCGAGTTCACTTACTATCACTGGTTACTCACTCATACCTCGTGGTGAGTTCACTTACTATCACTGGTTACTCAATCATACCTCGTAGTGAGTTCACTTACTATCACTGGTTACTCACTCATACCTCGTAGTGAGTTCACTTACTATCACTGGTTACTCACTCAGACCTCGTGGTGAGTTCACTTACTATCACTAGTTACTCATTCATACCTCGTAGTGAGTTCACTTACTATCACTGGTTACTCACTCATACCTCGTGGTGAGTTCACTTACTATGACTGGTTTTAACTGAATTCTGGATGTCGAACAACGCTACATACGAGCCCTTAATCGTTATGGATTCGGGATCATTAACAAACATAAATCAAACTGGCAAAGTGCTCTTAAAATCACTTTAGTCCGTTGCCCGACATAAGCACTAGACATAAGTGTACAAAGCTACCTACCTTGTCTTTGAGATCTCTATATAGGCCTAGGGCCATTCTAATCCATCACTTCATTGTCACTGAAACCTGCATCCGGTCCATAGAAGTCAGGAGTAAATTTATCAGAAACTCTTTTCAATACTTATTAAGCTAACTCTTGAAAATGTAAATACTTTTGGCTTCAACAACACGTGCTGGTAAGGAGTTTCATTTATCCACTACTCGCTGTGATAGGCTGTATTTACGTCCGTTTGTGCGGCAGTGTTTTTTTTAATACATCTGGCGTTTATATCCGCTTGTTACGGTTTCTTGTAAGGGAAATATATCGCAGTCGACCTTTTCAACTTTATTCAATATCTTGTAGGTGTTTTAGTCTGTCCCTATAACTTAAGTGTTGAATTTCTCTGATATTTTGTCGCTCTCCTTTGAACATTTTCGAATAGTATTGCTCTCTCGTGTAAATTACTGACCCCACAGCGCTATTGTATTCTAAGTAGGGCCTCACAAAGCTTTTGTAGAGAGCCATGAACATATCTTTATCCACGTGACAAAACGATCTGTTTATTGTTAGCTTTTTTCACCTTTGTGTTGATATGTTCTCGAAAGTTTAATTTGATATCTATTATATCTCCAACATCTTTTCCGCATTATTCACCAGCCCAGTAGTCAGTACTTCGGTGCTGACCCGAAAACCGATTATATTTGGAACCTTACAACATCTAAATTTTTGTAAATTTTGTTGAAAACTAAGGAGTATCTCCCTCATNTACACTCATAAAACGGGTGATTACCTGAGCATTTAAAACAAATATGCTTATAATTACAAGGCATCCTATTACATACACCCTTGTAGTTAAAATTATAACACTTATTTAATGTAACATAGGGTGATGAAGCAGTAGAAGGAGTAGCGGGAGAGCTAACATTTGTGTTTACCATGTAAATCAACCATAGTTCTTGATCAACCGTATCCCATTCTTTGCTTGGGTCAGCGGCCATTCTGAGCCTAAATTGCTCGTCGTATTCTTTCCATCCTAAACCTTTTATCCGAGCAGCACCTAGGCGGACATTGTTTAAGTATTTTAGTAATCCCTGACATTTTGTTGGATGGGCTGATAAATATATGCTCATATACGTGATAAAGGCGTCTGTCCAACGTTCAATTGTTAAAATATTATTATGTGATTTCTCTTTGGTCGAAATGACTCCGTCAATAATAACAAGCGATTTTTCGCCCTTTTGTGAAGTCTTATTTTCAAGCATAGTAGCCATATCAATGTATTCACCATTTTTAATTTTGTTTTTGGTGGTCTCAGCTATATGCAGCCCTAATTTTGCGTGAACACTAGGGATTTGACTTATGTTTATATCATGTACATTGGGAAGAAACTGTGCATTGTTTTGTGATTGTATATTTAAACTTTGATCAAAATTAGAACTACCTTGGATATTTTGAGGAACAAAAACAGGCATGACAGGATCAGGGGTCGGTGTCTGTGTTAAACTAGATGTTGCAGGGACATCAGAATCTCTTCTGTATATTACAGTTGCATCATTAGGTTGAGTTTGGAGCGGAGGGTCGTCGCTTCCTGTAGTCTTCTTTCCTTTCTTTGTAGCCTGGTTACTAGCATAGTTGCTCGAAGATTTTCGTTTGCTTCGTCTCATGTTCATTCAAGGGTGATCTCATTGAAATATAAATATAAGCGAATTGTTTTAAATAATTATTATGGACATGTACTATTTTGCTGAATTTGACGAGTGATTTTATATCAATATTTCAAAAATTGCAATGCCATGCGGTGCTGACATTGACCAACATCTCAATTTTGCTCCCTCAATCCATAGCAATCCATAGCAATCGGGTCGTTATATTAAATCAAAAGTCTGTAAACGATTACAAAACAGCTCTTAAACAACTTTTTGAATGTTTGGCTGTGCGTATTTTCAATTTTTTGCTAAGTTTTTTAGAGAGCAAATTTGGATGTTTACCTTTGTGATGTTTCGGAAAAAAGGGCCGGAATCTGACGTAATACCCACTATATATATACTAAGGGAGATAATCCATTTACACAGGAAACGTGGTTCAAACGAGCAAAACGTACAAAGAACAATAACTCGACGTTTCTCTATAAATTCATCTATTCGAATAACGAATAGTTGTGAATAGTATTGCTCTCTCGAGTAAATTACTGAGCACACAGCGCTACTGTATTCTAAGTGGGGCCTCACAAAGCTTTTGTAGAGAGCCATGAACATATCTTTATCCACGTGACAAAACGATCTGTTTATTGTTAGCTTTTTTCACCTTTGTGTTGATATGTTCTCGAAAGTTTAATTTGATATCTATTATTACTCCAAGATCTTTTTCCGCATTTGATCTTTCAAAAACTTCGTCTGCCATTATATATTCTATTCCTTGTTTTACTCCATGTGGATATTTTCACATTTGCTCCTATTAAATCCAAAGTATCCAATTATCTGACCAATTACACAACGTCTCCATGTCCTTTTGCAAACTGTTACGGTCTTATTCGTTGTTGACGCTGGCATAAATGTTTGTGTCATCTGCAAAAAGTTGTCGATAGCGTCTGGTAGGTTGTTGATATAAATTAAAAAAAGAATAGGACCAATAACACACCTTGAGGTATACCCTTGTCATAGTAGTCCAAGACGAGTGAGTACTATTCAATATTACTCTTTTTGCCTATCACGTAAAAATTCTTGGATCCATAAAAGGAGCTTCCTCTTTATACAATACGCTTGTAATTTTAAAATTTGTCATTTGTGCGGGACAGTGTCAAAAGCCTTTTGGAAGTCCAAATAGATTACATCGATTGAATTTCTGTTATCAAGTTCTTCAGTCCATTTCTCCAGTACTTCTATTAGTTGTGTCACACAGGATCGCCGATTTCTAAAACCATATTGGTGTGGAGTAAATAGATTATTGGTTTTCTATATAATTCGTCTCTTACTATTAGCTCCAAGGTTTAACATATGATGGAAGTTAAGCTAATAGGCCTGTAATTGGATTCTTGATATTTCGGACCTTTTTTATGTATAGGTACTTTATTTGCATGTTTCCAAATATTTGGCAGAGTATGTTCTTCTATAGATTTCCTGAAAATTTTAATAATGGGACATGCTATTTTTGACAAAGGCTCTTTGATGAGTTTTGGGTGTGTTGAATCGCAGCCCTAAGATTTAGTTTCCTTGACTTTCTGTAAATGTTTTCTTACTATTGGTTCATCATTTGTGATGGTATCTAATTCTGTAATAGATCTGATAGAAAAGTATGTTAACTGTTCTGAATCAGGTTCTATTGTAAAAGCACTATGGAAAAAGATGTTTAAAAGTTCGGCCTTATCTTGATCTTCTGTATAAATGTGGGAATTGTCATCTTTTGCACATTGGATGCTATCTCTTATTTTAGATATGGTTTGGACATATTTCCAAAAGACTTTTGGGTCCTTTTTTGTTGTTAGTGATATTGATTTTTCGTATTTGACATGGGCTTCTTTTAATTTTACATTAGATGTATTTTTGGCCTGCTTATATTTGATCTTATTTCGTCGACTCCTAAAATATTTGAATTTTTTCCACGACTTTCTCTATTCTGGCAGCCGATGTATATTGAATGCCATGTTGATTCTTTCCTTCGGGAAGTTTTGAGTTTGATTTTTCTTCTGTCCGACAGTTTTTTTTTCCAGCAGAGTAGGCTCCTTGAGCGAAACGACAGTCTAGCGGCAAGCACTCCTTGACCCATCTTTCTTAAGTTCTATCCTTTTAAAGATTGAGATCTACAAATGTACCTGTATTGGACTTTATTTGTACGTTTATTGTACAACAGGTAAACGGGATAGAGAAAAGGGGAGGGTTAGATACCAATAAATTGATTTACCCTTGCTAGCGTCGTTTCCAAGTCTGGCTGTCCCGAATTCTTATCGTTGTCTAAGATTGTCTTTTGTCCCTTAATTGTTTTTCTTGTGCAGTTCCCTGGTAGATAGCGGAGTGTGATTGTAATGTGCGACCATTGTAAGTATTACTGTCATCTTTCATTCTTTCATCTCCATTAATAATTCATTATTTTTTTCGTATCGTTCATCAAATAGCTGAAATTGGTTGTAAAAACGTACAGTGTAAAAGTAAATAATAACTAAATACCGAAGTTACTATGAATTTGGTTTCTGCATATGCGCATTTCGACAACTTATGTCTCATCAGTGCAGATAAAATCTACACGTTTGGGAGGCCATAACTCAAAATATTTAAAAACTGATAGAGCACAAATAACCAATATGATCTAAATATTTAACCAAATTTAGTAATAATATGTTAATAGGTAATGAAAACTGAAAATAAAGGATGTTAATTTAATAAAAATTCCAACTATGGTGTGGGAAATAATAGTAGTAATTTCATAAAGCCTCTTGTAAAGCCAAGTAAGTTAACGGTTTTGTCCTTAAGACTTCAACAGGCAAAACTTAATGGGCCGCCAATTATCCTAGATTAAACATCTCATTTTAAAATAAAATACTGGAAAAACTGGAATGGCATGTTAGCAATGTTTTCTCCAAAATAACTAAGTACCGAAGTTAGTTTGAATTTAATTTTGCAACGAATCTTGTCTCTTAAAATGAAAAATTGTTATGAGAGATCTTCTTATGTAATCTGAAGACGTTATCCACAACTAAACAAACTATATGTCTCATTAACATTAAACATATTTTATTTGCACAAAAAGATGCAAAAGGGATCGGACACAAGTTATTACAACATTAGAAACGTCCTCTCCCTTAGAAAATTACATACAGAAAACAATAATCAAAATGACGACTATTACATAAAGTTACAAGAGTAAATATATGTATATAATTATTTTTAAATGGTTTCAAATGAAAGAGAAATTCAAAATAAGAAAAAAATGATAACAAAGAAAGCAAAATAATAATCAATTAATCAAATAAGGAAAGAGCCAAATAAACCAATGAATTGGAGGGGAGTGGTGAAAACTGCTCAAAACATAAAAATACTTTTATAACATATTGAATCGGTGTGTTGCTCTTATAAAGGAATGAACATTTTTGAAAAATTTCAATGTTCTGGGCATATGTCAGATTACTGTCACCAGCCAATAGCAATTCAACAGATATGGCAAAATGTCTCAGTTTATTAAATAAAACAAACCTATCTTCTTCATAAAAAAAAACATTCAAAAAAGTAATGTATGGCATCTTCATAGGGGTGACCGCAGGGACAAGCTGGATTAGGAACTATATTAACACGATGAAGATCAGCGTTTAAGGAACTACACATGTTCTTTAATCTAGTGTGAATTATATTAATCTTCCTATCCCTAAAATTAAAGTATGTAGGTGGCTTACTGATTTGCAACTTAGTCTTTTTTTTTAATGTTGATATTTGGAGAGTCCCGAATGCCTTGACTAAGACGATTCCATTCTACAACGGTAAAAGGAAAAACAATCCTTTTGTTAATTCTAACCTGCAACTTGTCTCAACCCTGTGATATGGTTAAAAGATTAAAAAAAAGTGAAATAATAATGACTAAGTAAGGACCGAACAGTCAGTCTAAAACGATAATCCAAGGACTATAGCAACATCGAGAGAAAAAAGTCATGAGATGAGTACTGCACAGAAAATAAATCAAAGAACCGATGGAGCTTCAATTCAAAAGCCCCGAAAATACACTCGTAATCATCCAAAGAACTACTGCATAGAAATTAACTTAAATTTTAGTTTCTTGATATTTGGGTTATTGGATGTGGTTTGTTTCCATTGATTTATTCACTTTTTTACCTTTTCGGGGCCATTTAGGGCTTACTATATGGTGTGAGGTTCCTCACTGTGTTGAAGACCACATGGTGACCCCTAGATGTTTTGTTTTTGGTCGTTTTAACCTGGATATGGGATGTTGTCTCCTTGACATTTACCCCATTTCCTTTCTTTTTCATATTTGTGAAATTAGAGAACTGAATCGATCATCGCGAACAGAAAGTACAAATTATTAAACAACAAACTTAAGATTTCAAAGGGGAAGATCTGTTGGCATCTGGGAAACAGATATCCCATAGCGGTACACAAGTTCGTGATGTCGAACGATGAATCAAATGGCGTTATTTTGTTTTATTTGAAAGTTTAAGTTCTTACATCATTTAATTCAACCAATCAATGGTCAAATGTTTATTTTAATGACATTTTGTGTACTAATGACCAAGGTCATATCGATAAGCCAAGAAACACAACGACATATTGATAGTATGATTATAAAAGGAGTTTACATAAAAGGTATGGTAATACAAACTTTTCCTTTTTCGTAAACGCTTTACGGCATAATTTCATCTAGCTTTAAATATACCCCTTTTCATATTGAACGGCCTTGATCCCATTGAGCTTGAAATTAAAGATACTACTGATACACCTTATTCAGCTTCGTCCTTTAGATCTTTTGTTATGCAAAGATGAGTATTTCATATGACAAATGTGATGATTTTAACTTCCCAATTGTGAACTTTCCCTTTCTTAGCATGAACCATGCCTACGTCTCCAGTTATAGAGTGTACATTTCATAATTGATTCGTTACTGTCGAGCATGCACTTTATACAGTGATTTTTAAAGAGCAAAAACACTGTCCAAAAAGCTGCTTTGTGAGGGATTTGTTCAGCCTTTGTTACTTTCATACCCTGAGAAATTCTATGGCCGCCATCATGACAGCATTGAAAGAAATGACATGTCGGTGTCTCAAATGAAACCTGACATTTTTTCAGCTAGATTTCACGTCTTCATAATTAACAATAAACATAAACAGGAAAGCTTTGGCAAATTTCAGTCGAATTGTAATATTATAAGTTATCATGCATTGAACCATCTAACATGATTATTTAGATAGTGTCGAAAATCGTTGAACGGTAAGGCGTCAGCCGCACCGTTCAACCATTTTCGACACTATCTAAATAATCATGTTAGTTGGTTCAATGCATGATAACATTTTTGTGCGGTTATGCTAACCACAGTTTGCATTAAACTACGAAAACGATAATTACAAAATGACCTACATTTAACTACACGATTCTAAAAATAAACACAATACCAACTGACAGCGTAACATGAACAATACACAACCGAGTGATGTATTGATTTTTCACGTTGTATAAAGATTGTACCAGAAAATGACGTTTTCGAAATACACTGAGCGGAAACCTTTGGAAATGAACGCAGATAAAACATTTCATATAATTTACATGTTATTCCAAATATAGATGTTTTTTAGGCTGAAATTACTGTTACATTACGTAGAAGTAAACTATGTGTAATGTCGATGTGTTTATTTTTCTATGCTTACTGCATGTTTGTTAATGTGAAACACTACATTATCACGATTATTGATTTTCTTATTGTGTACCGCGGAAATGGTTATTTAGCAGGTGGTTAATCAGCCAATAGAATCCAAGTTTACATCCGCATAACCGCACAATTGTTATTGAATAATAGAAAAGAAATACAGAAGTACCTATTCTAAGTTTAAACTTGGCTCTTATCAGTTAAAAATGAAATTGGTCGTTATAACAGACAATTCCCAACCCCCAGGTCTGATAGGTTATGTACTAAATGTAATACAGAAGAGAAGAGTCACACTCTTTAAATTAGCAGTCAAAATAACACATTAACAATATTTTCATTAATCATTTATTACTATATTTTAAAAACTATTTTTTATTGACCAATTATTGACCAATGAATGCTTTCAGCCAGCATACAATTACGAACGAATTATTTTATCCCTTGATTAATTTTATTCTGTATCATTTTATTTCGTACACTCGTCTTTCATTTGATCTATAACGTTTGTGGTTAGACTTCATTTGAGTTGCCGTAGCTATTACCTGTTTAAATGACAAAATACTGAAGTTACTGATAATTTATTTTCTGTATGCGCATTTCGACAACTTATGTCTCATCAGTGCAGATCAAACCAAAACATTTGGAAGTCCAGTAACCAAAAAACATGTTAAAGCTGATAGAGAACAAATAACCAAAAGGATCTAGATAGAAAAGCCAAAATTCAGCTAAGGAAAGAGCTATGCATGAGGGAGATACTCCTTAGTTTTAAACAGAATTGTGTAAAATTTAAAAATTGCAAGTTTCAATACAAAAAAATAAATCGGTTTTCGGGTCAGCACATAAGTACTGACTACTGGGTTGGTAAATATCCTCGGCGACTAACAGTCCACCAGCAGAGGCATGGGCCCAGTGGTAATAAATGACAGAATATCGAAGTTACTGTTAATTTATTTTCTGCATATGCGCAGTTTGACAACTTATGTCTCATCAATGCAGATCAAACCAAAACATTTGGAAGTCCAGTAACCGAAAAACATGTTAAAGCTGACAGAGAACCAATAAACAAAAGGATCTAAATAGAAAAGCCAAAATTCAGCTAAGGACAGAGCTATGCATGAGGGAGATACTTGAAGTGAATTATTGCTTCGTTTAAGAGCTATAATTTGTATATATTTTTATTTTAGGTTTTTTTTATTGAAAACCTATGAGGAAAGCAATGTCAAAGTTCACAATACCCATCATTGACATGTCCAAGGCAACAGCACACAGAGATCAGTTGGCCGCCGAAATTGTTCAAGGGTTAGAAACCATTGGATTTCTGTACATTGAAAATGTTAAGGGAATAGACTATGATAAATTGTTTGAAGCTTGTCAGTGGTTCTTTAGTCTACCAATTGGATCAAGGATGAATTTAGCAAGAAAAACGTGGAATTCAAAAAATGACAATATCTATCGTGGGTATTTCCCTGTTGTCGAAGGCGAACCCACTCGTAATGAGGGTTTTGAATTTGCACGTGATGTTTCAGCAGACGATACAACTGTGTCTGCATATAACTGGTTTTACGAAAAGTCTGTATGGCCAGATGAAGACTCAAAATTTCCGTTCAAATCCCACATGCAAAATTTTTACGAAATAATGCACGAAACGTCACAAGATATAGTACGGCTCTGTGCAGTCGGATTGGGTATTGGCGAAAATGCTTTTGATAAATTGTTTTCAGAGAAACCATGTTCAACGTTTCGAATCATGCATTATCCTCCATGGAATGGAGCACCGCCAAAAAATGCCGTGATGGAAGACGGAAAAGTAATTACCATACCAGAACATATGGATTCAGAATTTGTGACGCTATTGCATATATTTAATTATGGAGGATTAGAAGTTCTTGATCCTTTGGGAAATTGGATGGCTGTCCCTCCTAGAAGAAATACTTTAATAATGAACATTGGAGTGACATTTTCAAGGATGATGGGTGGACGTTTAAAAGCTACGAGACACCGAGTGTTGGATATTGGGATTGATCGTTATTCAGTGCCCTTCTTTTTTGCGCCATCATTTGACAGTGACATTGGTGTAAACTTTATTTCTAAGTTCAAATCCGGTGGTCCCGATCATATTCCAGAAAAGTTTGGTCCTTGGCTCCTCCATCGTATAAAGCACGAGCAGAAATACCTTGAATATAAAGATCTTCCGGAGATGGAAGATGTTTGCATGAAAACTAATCATTCGTAAGAAAAGCAATTATACAAATAACTTACTTGAAATATGCAATTAGCACAGCGAAGCAAAGAAATGTTACTAAAATGTTGCGTATTCAAAAACGATCATTATAATGCTATTTTGGCGTTAATATCCCACTTATCACGATTTATCATTTGATCTGGGGTTTCTTTTCTTGTTGCGTTCTTGGATGTTGAAAACGCCTGCATTAGTGTTCTCGTTCAAACGATTTGTTTTCAGTTTTAATCAATGAAATATTACTAAATATTGCAAATACGACGGAAACAAATTATTCGTTTTCATGTTAAGAATTGTGTTCTGAAATTGATAAGATGGACAATTTAGGGGACGATCATTTGATTCTGAGGATGGGGAAAGAGGCCTGGCAGTTATGCAAATAAATATTCTGGCCTAGGTGAGAGTAAAAATAATAATTCTGGTCTACACCTCTTTGAAAAAAAAAATTCTGTCGTCCAGAATCCACAGAATATGGTAAAAAAAAAAAAAATAATCTTGCTCTTTGTGGTTACTAATAAATTTTCCGACTCCGGAAACTTCGAAAATAAATATTCTGGCTGGACATATCATTTCTGACAGTAGCAAAAAACGCTTAAGGTCAGACTCCACTTAATATTTCCCTTAGGCAGCCATTATAACGCTTTGTAAATTTTCTCGGTTACCTGAAATTCGCTCGGTTATGCAGCGAAACGATTTCCTTAAATTGGCACTTCTGCCAAGTACCATATACCGGTACCCAGCTTTAAAGTTAAAAAAGAAAGCGGTATGGCCACTTTCTCGAGACTTTATTTCATTCAGAACACCAATTTTGCTAAATCCATTAAATCTTCTCCAATTTGAAACCCGTTTTAACAGTTTATCTGTTATATACACTGTCAGAACAAAATCAATTCAAATGCAATTTCAAACTTTTAGATAAAAGACTCAGATACTGAACTTGCCACTTGAATGCAAAGTATTACAATGTGTTGAATAGAATCTCCAGAACCAACTTAAACTTACTGCCATTTGGAAGACCAAATGTTAATACAATCGCAGCAAATAAAAAGTATTGTTTCTCGGTGTCCTTTGTACGGAAGCCCATATCGGCCACTCGGAATTTTTACCTGCGTCAACAATGGTGACCGCAGGTCTAGGAGCCGCTCCATTCCGTCCGGCCGTCCGTCTGTCCGTCCGGCACGCTTTGGGGGTACCAAGCTTGTGTAATCTGAAACTCAGACACCTTTAACCCGATTCTTTGAAACTTTGCACAGTTGTTTTGGACACATTTAAAATGTGCACCTCCCCTTTCGATGAGATTTGGATAAAAATTGTTGAATTTATCCATCGTTGAACTTTTTGTCATTTTTAGCATATTTTAACAATACAGTGCCTGGTTTGTGTAATCTGAAACATTCACATCTCTGTCTTAATACCTCTGAAAGTTTGCACTGTTGTTTGAACACATTGATGATGTGAACCTCCCCCTTAGACCAATTTTGATTTAAAAAATGTCAAATTTATCAATTATTGAACTTTTTGTACTTTATTTTATCACATTATATCATCATGGTACTTAATATTTGCCCAGATACATTGCAAAGTTTTGAACATACTGATCATGGGCAGCTATTCTTGAATTTTTGCATTGCTTTCACATATTTTCTCATAAAATTTCAAACATTGTGTTTATTTGAAACTCAGGCATGGTTTGAAATCACCTTTGCTGAAGTGATATGGACTATTTTTATTTTATTCTTTGGTCAACTTTGTACATTTAATTTTGTTTTTTCTTCTTTTTTTTTCTATTACAGTAATAGGGTTGAACTTAATACAATCTCAATTATAACTTGCATAATGTTTTGGTAATAAGGTAAATGAATACTTGTTTGAATTGGTAAACCTATACATGACATTCTGTTAGGTGAAAAAAACACTTTCTCAGTTGAAAATGAGTGTCGGTGGCGCAGGTCCAGACATGTAATTGGTCTTGTTTTTCTCAAATGTTTTTATGTTGAAAATTCAAGATAAAAACTTGAAAATTCAAGATAAAAAGTTGAAAATTCAAGATAAAAAGATGAAAATTCAAGATAAAAACTTGCAAATTCAATTTTCAACTCATTATCTTGAATTTTCAACTTATTATCTTGAAATTTCAAGTTTTTAATCTTGATTTTTCAAGTCACAGTATTATTTTGAATTTTCATGATTTTTTTATCTTGCATTTTCAGCTTATTATCTTGAATTGTCAAGTTTGTATTATTGTATATCTTCTCATTGTATTAAAGTGTGTAATTTTGTTTTCTACGTTTTTCTGTAAACAAGTAAAACTTTCACAAACACACTCTCAGGATTTTAGTTGAAAATGGTCGTAGTGGAAAATCACATTTTCATCTTCTCCTCTAAAACCTGTGAAGCAAATTCAACCAAACTTTACAGAAATGATGTACTAAAGCTTCTTAACAAAGATTTGTTCATTTCGTTTGGATCCGATAAAAAAAACCTGGCCGTCAGCATGGAACATAGTCTAACATTGGACCCTATGGGAAAATCACATTTTCATCTTCTCCTCTAAAACCACTTAATAAGCAAATTCAACCAAACTTTACAGGAATGGTGTATGGAAGGTAGTTTATAAAATATGCTCATTTCATTTCGATCTGACAAAAAACTTTTCTCCAGTGCAGATTGGGGCCCTTTGTGAGAAAACCATCCTTTTCATCATCTTGTCTGAAACTATTTATGCAAATTTAACTACATGTTTTTGCAAAAATTTCTCATTTCAATAGGATCAGACAAAACACGGATTGTAACGGAGAACATAGCTATCATTTTTGGTCATGCATGGCATAGAAGTATTTTGTCAGGTGAGCGATACAGGCTTAGTCTCTGAGACTCTAGTTTCCAAATAGATTTACTGCCTCAGGAAAGCCATTCAAAACTTCAATCATTCTATTTGTGAAATAATATTTTCTAATATTAAGCTTACAGTATTTCTTTTTTTTTTTAGCTTTTTGAAGTTTCCCCTGGTGTTTGTATTAATCAATTTCCAGTAAGCCATGTGTAACCTCTCTATCGTATACTAGTATCTCGGTAATTATTTTGAATGTTTTGATCATGTCCCCACGTAGACTCTTGTGTTTTAGTGTTGGTAGTTTCAATTTTCTTAATCTTCTTGGATATTCAAGATCTTTTGGTGATCGCACTTGTCTAGTTGCCTTTCTTTGGACATCTCCCAATTTGTATGTTGACCAAACTAATACCGCATACTAGTACTCTAAAATACTCTAAATGCGGCCTTACCAGTGCTTCGAAGAGATACTTGTAAAGCTTTGCTCATCTAGGTATGAGGATATATTTCTTATTAGGCCCATTATAGTATTCGCTTTATTAACCTGCTGTTGTATATGCTTACTAAATATAATGTTTTCATCTCCCAACACTCCTATATCTTTTTAAATTGTAGATTTTTGCAAGACTACTTCATTACAGGTTGTAATTTCTTCCTGTGGTTAAGTTTCTGTAAGTTACAGTCATGACTTTGCATTTGTTTGGATGGAACTTCAAAACCTAGGTGCTTGACCAATCTTGCAAGCTATCCAGATCTTTCTGCGGACTATTTCTGTCCTCTTGGGTTTCACTTGGTGTACTCTGCAAAAAGATAGGCTGTTACTTATCTGGCATATAATTTATGTAGATCAAAAACAAAATTGGTCCAAGCACACTGCTTTATGGGATCCCGCTTCTTACTTTGTGGCATTTTGATTTTGCTAAATGTATTGTGACTTTTTGTTGTGAAGTTCTGAATCAAATTTATAGTTCTCTTCCCGATGCCGTAACTTTCCATTTTTTATAAGCCTCCTATGGGGAACCTTGTGAAATCCATGTAAACATAATCCATACCGCCACCATTATCAAGTATTTCTGTCCACTCATTTAATACTTTCAGCAGTTGCGATGTAGTTGATCTACCTGATAGGAATCCAAACTGTCTACTGCCAAACGTCTTGATTGCATGCATGTGATCAATTACTTGATTTCTTACCAGTTTTCCATAACTTCACATGCTATGCAAGTCAGACTCTCTGGTCTATAATTTCTTGAGCTAGTTTTTCCCCCTATTCAAAACAGTGCAACTATGTTAATTTCTATATTTCCGCGAAACTACACTCTCCTTAGACAAATTGAAAATATTGTGGTGAATGGTTTGGCTGGTAAATGACTTAAAATTTTTAAACAAAATAAAATGGTATAGTTGGCCACGATTAAAAGGTAAAAACACAAAATGTACAAATTAAAAAACACATCAAAGTGACAAAAATGGAAAGAGAGGGAGGGAAAACTGGCCAACGTTTCGGCCTTATGGCTTTCGACTAGGGGACTACCGGGCTAAATACGGAGAAAAAGATGGATATGACGAGAGAAGGCAGACCTAATGGCGTGTCACAGATATTACCTGTAAAAACGTGCCAAATCTTGAACTTAATCAAAAACGAGAAATAAAACATTAGTTATCTGTACTATGCAAATATTAAACTTCAATTCATAAATAATTTTATAATACAAAAAATACCGAAGTTGCATATAAAACAGTAAATTTCGTTATGCTGTACACGTGTTTCAAGGAGTAACCTCTCATCAGCAGCATTAAAATCAAATAATATGGAAAGCCGTAATCCAAAAGTTGTAATAAAAGAAGTACTCATTACCAAATAAATCGAAATAGGAAGCCAAATCCAGTACCAAGGACATCTACCGAGTGCCATACACGGAATGAAGCCTCGGTAGTTTTAAGGGATTAGAATTTTAATAACAGCAGTAAATTATTATAACACGCAAGGTAAAATTTTCATGTCAGACAAGTCTGACTATCGGGCTTGTGAATACCCTCGGGGACCTCTGGTCCACCAGCAGTGGCATCGGCCCAATGGTTCAAAATACAAAAAAATACCGAAGTTGCATATAAAACAGTAAATTTCGTTATGCTGTACACGTGTAGACTGCTTCTTTACATTCATGCCAAAGGGTCGAGCAGCTTCAAGAAAATGGATGATTTTTTTGTTCAAGGAACTGTCGTTGTTTTTCACCTGCACTAGTTTGTATAAAGGATTGTTGAACGCATGTCCAGTATGCTGTGGTTAGCTCGCCGAAAAAGTTCACCTACTGGGCAATCCTTACCATTGGTGACGCTCTGTTTATGTTCGACAAAGCGATCACCCAATCTCCGGCAAGTCTCGCCCACATAGATCATGTTACAGCGTTTACAGCCCATAGCATACACTACATTTACAGTAGTACATGTGAAACCATTTTTTAGTTTGAAAACGTTGGCCGTCCCTACTACTTCATCGGTTTCCCAAGTAAAAGGACAAGTCAAACAGCGAGATCGCTTAAATTTTCTAGTGCCCTTATATTTACAGGGAGTTTGAGGAGTGGCACTCTTGAAAGAACTTGTAACAAGGACTGGTGCTGTTTTAGACTCTTCCCTTTTCTGAAGGCTGCAATGGGAGGCGAATCCCGGAAAACTGCCGACATGTGTTCGTCCTCGAGAACTATAGATTTGAAGTTACGTATCAAAATGTTTTTGATAGCTTCGTTGTGAGGGTGGTATGTCAGGACCAACGGAACCCGGTCGTCGATATTTCTCACCCTCTTCTCCATAGCCTCGGATCTGGTCACTCGGGAAACTGAATTCATAGCTCGATCCAAAACTAGTTTTCTCCATGATGTATTTATTCCAATTGTGGAGAATCTACCTACATACATTAAGGACACTACACATGCTCTCAATATTTTTGAGTTTTTTCAGCCAGAAAATGCTGATGTCAAACTATTCATTATGGATGACACTGCCCTCTACACTAGCATCCCCAACAATGATGCTATGGTAGCTTTAAGAAATTTTTTAGACAGAAGACCCAATCTTTATGTAAAGACAGACATTATCCTTAGGCTTGCTGAACTTGTCTTGACCCTCAACACTTTTCAGTTTGATGGGGAATATTATAGTCAGTCCGGTGGTGTTGCGATGGGAACCAAAATGGGTCCAAGCTTTGCCTGTTTATTTGTTGGCTACCTTGAGGAAAAAATGTTCTCTGAATATATAGGACCTGTCCCAGAACTTTATAAAAGATACATTGATGATGTTTTTGGGGTGTCCTCTGACAGTGATGATGTAACTTAAGTCTTTCATGGACTATGTTTCCTCGTACAATCCGGCCATCAATTACACTTTTAATATTACCAAAGATAGTCTCTCTTTCCTCGACATTAATTGTACCATAAAGGATGGGCAAATTTCTACCTCAGCGTTTTATAAACCGACAGACGCCAACTGTTATTTAAATTATGGGTCCTGTCACCCAAAGCCATGCGAGTATGCCATTCCAAAGTCACAATTCTTGCGACTTCGTCGTATCTGTAGTAACGAGCAGGACTTCAGAACTCAATGTAACAGAATGAAATCCTTTTTTGTTAAGAGGGGCTACCCCAGCAAATATTTGGATCGAGCTATGAATTCAGTTTCCCGAGTGACCAGATCCGAGGCTATGGAGAAGAGGGTGAGAAATACCGACGACTGGGTTCCGTTGGTCCTGACATACCACCCTTACAACGAAGCTATCAAAATCATTTTGATACGCAACTTCAAATCTATAGTTCTCGAGGACGAACACATGTCGGCAGTTTTCCAGGATTCGCCTCCCATTGCAGCCTTCAGAAAAGGGAAGAGTCTAAAACAGCACCTTGTTACAAGTTCTTTCAAGAGTGCTACTCCTCAAACTCCTTGTACATATAAGGGCACTAGAAAATTTAAGCGATCTCGCTGTTTGATTGTCCTTTTACTTGGGAAACCGATGAAGTAGTAGGGCCGGATAACGTTTTCAAACTAAAAAATGGTTTCACGTGTACTTCTGAACATGTAGTGTATGCTGTGGGCTGTAAACGCTGTAACATGATCTATGTGGGTGAGACTTGCCAGAGATTGGGTGATCGCTTTGTCGAACATAAACAGAGCGTCACCAATGGTAAGGATTGCCCAGTAGGTGAACATTTTCGGCGAGCTAACCACAGCATACTGGACATGCATGTAACAGTCCTTATAAAAACTAGTGCAGGTGAAAAACAACGACAGTTCCTTGAACAAAAAAATCATCCATTTTCTTGGAACTGCTCGACCCTTTGTCATGAATGTAAAGAAGCAGTCTATTTTATAAAATCATTTATGAATTGAAGTTTAATAATTGCATAGTACAGATAACTAATGTTTTATTTCTCGTGTTTGATTAAGTTCAAGATTTGGCACGTTTTTTACAGGTAATATCTGTGACACGCCATTAGGTCTGCCTTTTCTCGTCTCGTCATATCCATCTTCTTCTCCGTATTTAGTCCGGTAGTTCCCTAGTCGAAAGCCATAAGGCCGAAACGTTGGGCAGTTTTCCCTTCCTCTCTTTCCTTTTTTGTCATTTTTATGTGTTTTTTAATTTGTACATTGTGTTTTTTACCTTTTAATCGTGGCCAACTATACCATTTTATTTTGTTCCATAGTTAATTTGTGGCCATCGCACAACATATTTATATTTTTATAAAATTTTAAAGAGCTTTTGAGAGTAGGAAATCTGGTCCTTATGATCTATTTGGAATTAATTCAGAATGCAATTTTTCCACAACTTTATCTGTAAATTTCCTTTTATCACACTTGCATTTAACCTCAACATTCTCAATATCTGGCAAATATCCTGCTGGATCTCTGGTGAATACAATGCTAAAAGAGGTTAGCAAGGGCGTTTGTTTTGTCTTCGTCACATTTCGTTATCTGGATTTCCCCCTCTGCACCTTTAGTTTTTTTCTATGACATTTCGGACAAAAAGGGGGGAATGCAATTAACAAACTTAACGAAAAAGGGTTGGGACTTGGGCTTATCTCGCCCTTTATTACTAGTACAACTTTCTAATTTCTAGATTAAAGTTCTTTACAATTGTCTCTATGGTGTTGTCTAATTCAGCTGAATAGAGGAAGTTCCTCTTGTCTCTTGCGCCCATCCAATGATCGTGGCTACGTTTGATTGTATCGTTGAATTCTATGTTGTTTTTCCTGTGGACATCTTTGTTTGGTTTTAAAGTCTTTTTATGCACTAAAATTTAGATTTGTTCTCCTTGTACTTCGAAAATCAAATTTCTTGTGGCTTTTCATATGACACTTTGTAGATTTTTGTTGCAATCTGGAGTTTGGAACAGTGCTTTAGCTTCAAGTTGTTTCGGTCGGTTTTCCTGCTTAGTTTCGCTGGAGCTGATATCAACAGGCTTTAAACTAGCGGCACCTTCAGGCGTTATTATGACCGGAGTCGAAGCTATTTCCTGGCTGCTCGCAGTTGTTTCTGCCGGTGGTTCCGGTGCATCATCAAATGCTGTATGTGTTGACACTGGTTCATCATCCATCTCGGTATCAGAGTCGGTCTGTGTTTCCGTCCTCTCGTCTTCCTGAGATGATAACGATTCTGTCTCAGTCTCTATTTCAGAATTAAGGTTTTCTGAAGCGGTTTCTCCATTCTCCATGTTCTCAGCTTTCTGAGCTAGGGAGGCTCTTAAACGGTGGTTGTTCCGCTCCGCTCGTGCCTTGGATGTCTTTCGTCTCTGTTTCTGCTCTGCTGGTTTACGTTTCTCCTCAGTTTTGACAGGTTTCCACTGTACAACCAGTCTGTAGGTACCATGCTTTCGGTTAGTGTTTAGTCAGCTTTCTGGTGTTCCAACAGATGTAAGACAGTGAATATATCACCCGTCGGCAAGGGTTGTTGGCTTGAATCAAGCTCGTCAGTCATAGCGTAAACGTGGCATGTTGTTTCATTGTCTTTAGTTTTAAGTTCTGCTGTTCCAGTTTTTGTTTTTCTTTTGGAATTAGCATATTGCCAAAATTTTTGAGGATGTCCTTGGCATTTTTTGCAATATATTTTTCCATTTACTGTTCTAACCCTATTCTGACTTGTCTCCTTACTTTCTTAAATTCATGATGCTATTTTACTATCCCAAGTTTCCACATATCTTTGCCAGCGCCTATGCTTTTATCTTATTTCTCTTTTGGTTTTACGTCTAAGGGTAAATAGTGCTTTTTAGCCTTATAAGCTGATTTAATTTTAACTTTGGGTGTACATTTGTCTCTTGTTGCATTGAATTCTTTCAGAGACCAATTATAAGTCCTATTTGCACCTGTTTCGTCTCTAATTAAGCTGTTCAAGTCTTTGTCAAATTCTTTTGCCATGCTTATGTAATCCCCTTTGTTAAAGTCCCATTTCTTTTCTGTGCTGTTCTCAATTTCAAGATAACAATTTAGTTGAAAGGTTATCACACAGTGGTCACTGCGACCTAATGTTGTGGTTGTCCTCTACTATTCTTTTTTTTGTCGGAAACGTATGACGGGTTGTAAGGACATCTTGTCAATTAATTTTGTGTTTGCTGACGACCCAACAGCTATGACTACAAACAGCATGGATGTAGCGTTGCTCGACATCTAGCAATAAATTCCTCTCAAAGCGGTGCTAGGGAAGTCTTGAATGAGCAAAGCTCATTGATGTATGTCTCATGCTGACTTTAAGATGAAGAACAGCTGTGAATAAAGCGTTATTCAATAGTTTAGTTCTACCATGTATTTGTAGAGACTTTGTCTCGTGTGCATTTAATCCATGTTCTTTCATTGTCTATTTCAAAATAAATGAAATTAAAAGCGTCATCTGATCTTAATTTCCATTTCAGATATATAATTTGCAAGATTATCGGTATTTGGCTTATCAACTATTCAATCTGACTAAGAGCTTCAGTCTGCCATTCTTGTTTATTTCCACCCGGACTCAGCAACAAGTGTCCCATTCTAATCATAAATGACAGGTAAAATCACTATCATATACATCATTTTCCCGAAAAGGCATGCCATTGCAGATATTTCCGAATTTGGGATGAAATAGGCAATATTCTTCTTTTTAAATATTTTTTAAGAAAAAAAGAATGTTTCAACTATTTTGGCAACTTCTTTTTGATCTAATTATATATCTATTGTTGTTTGTTTCATACTGGCACTAAATCCAGTTTTATATGAATGTCATACTTAATATTGTTGTAGAATAGACTAATTATACATGTAAATATGTTGATATAGAGGCCCAAATGAAATTTAAACAATGTCTAATGGGCGTGTAATATATTAGTATTCATGGCCCTTTGTATCATATGATTTCAAAATGCACGGACTTGAATGGTAATGGCGAAGGTTTATTACATTTTCACTTATCAACATTATGGATTTAACCCCAGCTATTGGTTTCTTTGATTATGGTATACAGTCGAAAATATTGTAATGGGATGCCAGTACAGATGAAGACTTGCTCCCGGCCTATAAAAGAAAATTGTTATCAAATATGAATCCCTGAGATTCACATTTGATAGTAAACAATTTTTTTTCTATGCCAGGAGCAAGTCCATGTAAAAGAGGTAAACTGTAAAAGATATCTTTAATATTATTATTATTATAAGCAAGGACTCATTATTATACGTCCATGTTATATGCTATTTTTCGGTCCTAGTAGTACCCTGATATTTTTAGGTTATTAGTGTAATCCACTGCACACAAACTACGTTGATTGCGCTCCCCACAAATTTCGTTCTCTTGCATTGAGGAAGCGAAAACAATAGACCAGCCTTCTGGCAAATTTGAGTGGGTAAAAATGAGTTTTCCAAGACGACCACCTAACACGGATGGCATGTCATCCTTGAAAGTTGACAATTTATCTTACAGAACTACTCCCGATGATCTGCGCAGAGCATTTAAGAAATATGGTGACGTTGGTGATATCTATTTGCCACGAGACAGATTTACAAGGAGGAGTAGAGGGTTTGCCTTTGTGAGATTTTATGACAAGAGGGATGCTGAAGATGCAATGGACGCTATGGACAGAAAGACTTTGGATGGTCGAGAACTTCGCGTTCAAATGGCACGGTATGGGAGACCTCCAGATAGAAGGGGTGGCAGAGGTGGTGGTGGAGGGTACAGTCAACAACGCAGAGGAGGTTATGGTGGAGGAGGAGGCGGTGGACGCTATGGCAGATCTAGAAGGTATAGTTAGTGTTGTAAAATACTCAATTCAGGTAAAATGGGAAAATGCAAAAGGGACAAAAGACAAGTTTCCAGTTTCATATATTTTCCTGTATTAAAATTTTGGCTTCAATGTCAAAATGTTCAGTGATGCAGTTTTTAGCTCTCCTGGCTTAAAAGGCCATGTTAGCTTTTGCCATCACTTTGCGTCCGTCATCCGTCTGTCCGTCAACAATTTTAAAAATCTTTTCCCCAAATTGCTGAGCCAATTGTAACCAAACTTGGCCTGAAGCATCACCAGGGTATGCAGTTTGAAAATTATGTTCGATAAGCCACTTCGTAGTTTCAACAACTTCCGCTTTATGGGGAAATCGGCCAGATGCATTATGGGAAGGATGGAAGCAAAACAGCAGACGAAGTGGGCGAGAGGGCAAATGGATTAATCATAAATTGTTCAATTGTGTAAAACAAATCGGTGGAGACATGTCTTTTACGGAACATGTCATTATTGGATAAAACCGTTAGTTGACAAAATGTGGTTCCCACGTGAGTTATTTATTTGTACTAGCTTAAAACGTTGTGCAAAAACGGCGACTTTTTGACCTTGATGACATAAAACACATTCCATTTGTTCGTTTGCCCCCTGTAAAATTTATGACAGTTTGTTATATTACCTCCCTGTGTTTATTGCTATGTTCATATGATTATAAATTGTATCATAGTGATTATAATCCTGAAGAAATCAAAGGGAAAGACGGATGGGTACCGGTCCAACGGCAACACTGCCATGTTATACATGGATTGCACATCTTTTCCATTCCGGATTTGACTCTTCATTTCGACGAGGTCATCTCGGGTCAACCGGAGGAAAAATGACGTAATCCCACATTGGAGCAAGGGACAGATATTTTCTACCAACGAATCTTACGTTGTTATTCAACATATAGGTAAAAAATCGTTTTCAACTGACAAAGAAATCAACGAGGAACATTTCCAACCCACAAAAAACGAAACTTGAATGGAAATGAAGAAATTACTATCTTCGTCTATCAGCGTCTTGGAACCAGTTTTGTACCAGATTACTCCTTGTTTGGCTAAAATAATGAGCGATCCCGCAAATGCGCAATCGGTGTATGGTGTGACCCCTTGAGCTTTGACCGTCGGCCGGAAAAGAAAATATGCTTTAAAATAATGATAAATTTGCAAAATTTGAAGAAGAAAAACAACATATATCACATATGGCTGATCAGGTAGAGCTAGTTGGGCCCTGACATTATCAAAATTTCAGTACCTCAACCCATAATTCTGTAAACCCTAAAACTACAGTGACAACAAAAATAGGGGTATTTTAGTAGCATGCTGGGCTACTGGTACACAAATTGGAGCTTAGCCTAAATTTTAGGGGTCTTAGGCCACTTGGTCCCTGCTAATAATGACAGGGATGAACCTACCCAGGGGCCCAGTAGCCCACGGCCTGTAAAATTCTGCCTGGGCTACTAAAAATTTTGAACCAGTAGCCCAGCTGGCTACCAAAATTTTTGACATTTATGGTTAGACATGCACATAGCACTGGGCTAGTACAATATACAGCTTGGCTACCAATTTTCATTTGCCAGGGGCCCAGGTGGCCATGAAGGTGCATCCCTGTTAAATATATATCCTTGGAGCTCCCAAATATTTATAAAATATGTCTGTTTTAAAATATATATACAATGTAATTATGATTTTGGTCCTTTTGATTTGATATACTCTCCTGGTTTAAATAACACTGAATTTACTCCATGTGTCCTTTATTTTCACATAATTTTTTTATGTAGTACAATGTATATCAGAACTATGATTAAATCTTGTATATTTTACATTTTAATTATGCAGTATAGTGATTGTCGGAAATATATTCATCAATGATATTGAAATCATATTATATATAGGGTTTTTTGCAAACAAAATTCAAACCTCATTTGAAAAGTTCTGACCAAAAACAAAAACATTTTGATTTTGATAATTATTCTTTGATGACTTTGTATGTTTGCGGGTATTCATAGTGCTTTCTTTAATTAACCAGTCTGTGCCAAAAACTTTTTCATTCACTAGCCCTAAGGGGCTAGTAAGGTCTGGTGTTGTACTAGCCCGAACTCAATTTCACTAGCCCTTATAGAAGATTCTTTGTTAAAAAGGTACAATTTTAACTAGCCTACGGGGCTAGTGACTCCAAATTTTTACTAGCCCGAGATTGATTTTACTAGTCTCGGGCGTAGGGCTAGTGGCTAAAGGCACAGACTGATTAACCCCAAAAATGCAATTAATGGATAATTTTCTCATATCAACTTATTTTGCTTGGGTAAATAATTGCAGAGTCTACAAGTACTTTCTGTTCATACTTGTAACTTAGTAGGCTAGAAAAAAAAAATTAGAATTAAAGTTAAGGTTAAAATTTGGGTTGGAAATTAAGATTATATGAAAAGTGTGCTTTAATAAATGACAAGTATGTTTAATTTGCAGCCAAATTTACTACAGCTGAATAAGTCTTCCAAAAAGGTGACAAGTAGACATACTTTTTTATGAGGTTTTCCGTCAGGAAAACTTCATATAGCTGTCGAAATTGAAATTGAGGTTTTCCGTCAGGAAAACTTCATATAGCTGTCGAAATTGAAATTATCCCGGGTACGAATATGTCTTCACATGATTTTTTGGCGTCGAAATTGTCCATTTACTTGACGATATCTTTCCTAAAGTGACAATATATATACATGTATTTATGAGGACAATGTATTTCTATGGCCATCCTGCAAAACGGGAATGAAAACGACCCTGGAATATATTTCTGCGGAAGGATCAACAATGTAAACAGGACGTATATGACACAAAAACTTGGTTATGTAACATATGACAACATCACCTGTACAATGTTCGCTTCATAACGAAATACACAACTTATGTAATCCAAAAATAAGTCTTGTGAAACAGTGTCCAGGTGTTTTAGGCACGGCCATTTCATTTTCAGGGAGGGCTTGAGCGTTTTTGTAAATAAATAGTTTAACCTTGGTGTCAGTAAAAATAAATATTCTAACCCTACTTGTTATGAAACTAATTCCACCAAAGAAACTATAACGTTTGGAAGAGTGGAAAGATTTTCACGACATAACAATCATGTAAAAAAAGTACAAATTGCTTGAAAATCGTATGACTGCTGATGTTTCTTTCATATATAAAGGGGTATTTGTTGATCTAATAAAATACAACTCGCATTTCAAACCTTCCCAGTGGCGGATCCAGAGTTTCTGCTAAGGGGGGGGGGGGGGGGGGNGGGGGGCGACCAATATTTTTTTCAAAAGGGGGGGCCCGGAACCCATTTTTTTTTAAAAACCCCTAGGAATTTTAAATATTTTCCGGACTAAGGGGGGCCCGGGCCCCTCCGCCCCCCCCTAAATCCGCCACTGCTTCCTGGCCTCGATATCCGTAATACTTTCGATTTGAAACAAAATGTATTGGAAATATTGAAAATGGTTAAAAATTGTGTTTCACGCGGATGAACTGACATTGTTTCACTTGTCATTTTATAAACATAGTAGAGTTGAGAAATCGCCAGTTAACCAGACCAGGCGGTTATCAAGAACGTCATTTGAATATATTGTACGGACTTTGGATGAAAATTTTTATAGACTCCCATGCGTGATGACAAGTCAAAACAATTCAGTTCAAAACGTAATGTATATGCACTGTTTTTTATCTAAATTGTACCCATCTCTCTATCTGTATTTTCTTTGAGTATTTATTTTTATTTTCTATTAGATACCTATCATTTAGCTGACAAAAGAGTATACCATTCTTTTTTAACTAAACAGGGAAAACCGAATAACAGTACTCTGTACTTTGATTTTAATAGTGACAAGAGGACTTGTGATGAGGCACAAATTGTTGAAATGGCCATCCAGTCAATTCAAATTATTTTCAACAATGTGTTCAAATCTTGTTTTTTTTGGGGGGGTGGGGGTGGGGGGTGTTTTTTTTATATTTAGTGTTACGAACCATTCTTCCTTAAAAATTTGGCCCCAAAAATGAAAAAAAATTGCTTTTTTGAATTCTATTTTTATTTTTCCCCTACCCTACTAATATAAGGCCTATTACTCAATAAAATTCCAATTATTTTAATCCAAATTACAGTTTTTTCCCTGACCTCAATTTTTCTGAAATTTTATTTTTAATTTTTGTTTTCCATCCCCCTACCCACCAACATTTAGGAAAAAATTGTAGAACTACAAATTAAATAACAGTGGCCTTGTGGTATCATGTGCAGGTACCCCATCTCCTATCAAACAATAATTAGATAAGGGGCAGATATAATTCTGCAACATATGACAATTTTATCATATACCTGAGAAACAATTTAGACTTGTGAAATCAGTTGATAAATTTTCATCAGTTTTATACCAGAATTATTTATTGATTTTTTGTTATCAGTATCCCTTTTTGAAAAGAAAAATTCAGTCTGTGCTCTTTTGTAACTGGGAAGGAGTGATACTCGAAGTAAATTGTAGGGTTGGAGAGATATTGGCAAATATGACACACCGTGTTGAAGATGAAAGTCTGTATTTCATAATACCTACATGTGGTAGGTACTCTTTGAATTTCATCTGAACAGGGGGTTTGACTTGTTTGAGGATCTCAAATATGTTGGTTTAAAATTGTGGTCAACATTTTTTGCCCCAATAAATATTTGTTATAATAACTTATTATTTTTTATCATAATTTTTTTTGTGGTTTGGGTAAATATTCTTGCTATTTTTGGTTGAGTTAAACCAAGATTTGAGTCGGGCAAGGATGTATAATGATAACTAATATAATGATTATAAGTCCTTGTGTGTATATAATGATTATAAGTCCTTGTGTTGGGGGAACTTCTACTTTTTTGGGGGCATAATTCTACAGTGTTTGCGATCAGACTTACTATATAAAGCATTGAAAGTGCATTTCCTTCTTTAATTATTGATTTATTTATTTGTATTTTATTATTTTTAGAAAAAAACTAAATATATTTGGTATATGGAATTTTATGGGAGTATTTAAATCTGAACTTTGAAGGTTGGCATATTTTGGACACTGATATGGCAACATCAAGCCCATTTACTTAAGAAATGTATTTCTAGATGGGTGTACCAGGCCTTGAATATATATGACAGACACACCCAACAAAATATTCTATTTGGCCTGCCAGAAAACTGACGATATATTGATAAGACGGCCTGATATTCAATATCGTCTGCTGTGTTCCAAGGACAGTTGCCCAGCTATTCATTCAAATTTAAGTTAACTTGCGTATACTGCTTTGATTTTTTGGCATCATTTGATCTAGTAGCTACATGTCTGTTCCGTAAGACAAGTCTCTGTAATTGAACTTGCTGTTTTGATTATTTCAAGCCAAGGCATTTTCGTCAGGTCACCGTGTCTCCCCCTTTTCTCTGTTTGGTTTGCATCAACCACGGTCCCTACACGGTTGCTGTCGAATGTCTCAAGGTACAGTCATATATTTTAATCATCTGTCATCACCATTTTATTGTTGTAAATAAAAAAACACAATTTATCAATTATATCGACCCAAGCACGTTTCTGTACCAACGTTTCCATATGCAGACAACGCAATATTTTGCTTCCGTAACCTTTGACCTAGACAAATTTACCTCCGCAATGGAGAGCGCACGTCTGCGCAGTTTGAAACTCCGAACTCGCTTATTAGTCTGAAGACCAAACAACATGGCTGCTGTTACAAAACATAGAACATAGGGGAAAATTGCCGTTTTTCGCAAATAACTCAAAAACTATTACAGATATAAAAAATCTGACAGCTGTAAAAGCGATCAGCATTGAAAGATCTACCCACCCTGCAATTTTGAAGAAAATCCGAAAACCTGTCTTGGAGTTATTGCCCTTTTTCCGTAAAATGTTCAAAATTTGTGCATTTTTTATTTTTTATTTCAAAACGTGTAACAGATAGAGGTCAAGTGTATACTGCAAAAAGGTTCAGCATATCAACATCTACAAACCAAAAATTTGAAGAAAATGCAAAAACCCTTGTAGGAGTTATTGCCCTTTTTTCATGGAATTTTCAAAATTTTCGTATTTTTTGTCTTTTATTTCCAAAACTATAGAAGATGAAGGTTAAGTGTAAATTGATAAAATGTTTGCCATGCTGTGTGGATTTCAAAAACTGGTGTTTATAAAATTGTTTGTTGGCCACCATTTTCAAAATGGCTGCCAAAAAAGGCGGGAAAATTCAACATTGTTCGATTTCAATGAGATTTTGTTTCCAAATAGATATTGATGTAGCGACTTCAAATCTGGTGTTGAAAAGTGTTCGTTGACCGCCATTTTCAAAATGGCCGTCAAAAAAGGCGGGAAATTCAACATGTCCGATTTCAATGAAATTTGGTTTCCAAATAGGAATTGATGTTGCAACTTCAAAACTGACGTTAAATATTGTTCGTTGACCACCGCCATTTTGAAAATGGCTTCCAAAAAAGGCGGGTTAATTCAACATTGTCCGATTTCAATGAAAGTTGCTTTCCAAATAGATATTGATGTTGCAACTTCAACACCGTTGTTGAAAAGTGTTCATTTTCTGCTATTTTCAATATGGCTGCCAAAAAAAATCGGGAAAATTCATCATTGTCCGATTTCAATGAAAGTTGCCTAGTTGGTTTCAAAATAGATATTGATGTTGCGACTTCAAAACCGGATTTGAAAATTGTTTGTTGACTGCCGTTTTCAAAATGGCCACCAAAAAAGGCGGTTAAATTCAACATTGTCCGATTTCAATAAAACTTCGTTTCCAAATAGTTTTTGATGTCACAACTTCAAAACTGATGTTAGAATTTGTTCGCTTACAGCCATTTTCAGAATGGCTGTCAAAGAAGGCAGGAAATTAAAATACAGTTCAAGATATTGGTGGTGTTTGAACTACCAAAGTTTGAGGGACTGAAGTTCATTTGTATAACTTACAATGTTATCTTGATTGTGGCAACTGAAAGCCAGGTGATTGATACAGGCTCCTTGGAGCCTCTGGTTGCTGATTTCCCCTAAAGTTAACCAGCCCAATCCATTCATTAACTATAGGCAAGAAAACAATACATCATATACATTCATAGTTGCCAACCTCTGACAATGAAAAATCATGTCATGACATGACATGAGATACTAAAAAGCGTGTGAAAACGCGCGACATACTTTCGGATAATTGAACAAAATTTATATAAAATTAATTTGCCAATATAAACGCCCATTGTACTCGACATTTGCCTGTTTTGCTGATTTTAGAACTATCTGACTAGGTACATATTCAAAACAATTACAAGTTTGGTTGAATTTACAAGTCAATAAGGCAGAAGTTAGCCGAGTTCTCAGCCATTACATCATTTAACAATTATTTTTTGTAGCTGGCAAGGAGAAAATGGGCTTAGACCAGTTTTGACAGATAAATGGTTTCAAATGGGCCCTAGCTTTTGTAAATCCGACTATATCACTTTCTGTAAATGATCAATATAAATGTGTAAACTGCATAGCTCCCCCTACTCCACGATCACTTTCTTTGACTTCAAATTAATTCTTCAAACTCGGAGTCCCAAATTTTGCTTTGGTATCACTGATCCGGTACAAAAATATCGATTTCTATTTCCACTCGTGTCTTTAGTCGTAGTACCCAACCAAGACATTTATTTAAACGATTTAAAATCAGTTGTTTGGCCGAATCGAAGTTTGCAATTTACGGTACGGTCATGAAAAGTCCGGAGAATCACGGGGATCGATAGCACTAATAACCAAAAACATTAACAACAGTCACGGAAAGTCCAGAGAAACACAAAAAACTCGATATCGCTAATAACCAAAAACGTAAACAACGAAAAAGCGTGTATTGGCGTGTGAAGTTCTGAAAAGCGTGTACACGCCGTGTGACAAAAGCTACGCGTGTAAACCGTTGAAAAAGCGTGTCTAACACGCGAAAATCATGTGAGTTGGCAACTATGTATACATTATTGTACATCCGATCCCATCCATTGAATTCATTTATATTCAATAAAATATTTGAAATTGAAAATTGAATTATTGTACAAAACATTACATGTACATGTACTGTTGTACAGGTAGTCGGTACAACTTATCTGGGCAGCCACAAGACTCCAGGGACTTCTTGGGAACCTTTACAAATTTTTATGTTCATTTCTTGTTCAAGATGGCTTCTAGTTGTTAATAAAATTTACAACATGAATCCTTAATTATTGCAAACACATTCAGGAATATTGAAACAACAGGACCAATTACAACAACACATGGTCACATACAATGTGTATAGTACAACAGGCATTGACAGGAGTACCTCTTAAAAACTGTTTTGATAATGGTCATATACCTCATCTGTGTTGGCAGCCAGTGGCAACATAATTTAACACTGGACATTGTTGCATTGCCTTTTAGAATAATTATCTGAATGCCAAGGTGAGTGATTCTGGCTCTTGAGAGCCTCTTGTAGTTCTTACTAAAGCCAAGCTGTACATGTCCATTACCATATATTACTTTTGCATGTAGTTTATTAGAAATTTATTTTTCATTGAAAATTAATCTATCCTACAAAAATGTAAGATTCTTCGTGACATAACCTTTCATTATTAAATCGCCATTATTTCTTACATGTAAAAGATGAAATCAAAGGGGACAAAATCTGACGCACCAAGTTTTTCACTTGAGTTTAATACCAGGGATGGGGGTTGAGTTTCCCATGACTACAGTCAATGTGTGTTATCATTTGTCCATATATACTCCTGTTCAATGTGGCATGGTTGTATCAAGCTGTGATATGCATAGCTTTTTATACAGCTTCAAAACATCAGTAGGAAAATATCTAAATAGGAACATGATTCACACACACAAAAAGAAATTTAGAAAAATCTATCATGGAGTAGTACATTTGAAAAAAGTTTGCCTACAAACATGACAAATACAAATTGATGTTGAACACCTATATAAATTATTTTGCTTTGTGCTTTGGTTTATTTTTTCATTTGTACAAAGATTTGTTTGCAATAAGTTTTAATCTACTAGTATATGTATACACTTAATTCGAATTGGCCATTTCAAAAATGTATTGATTAGAGGAAAAACATCTTTGTCTTTTAGGCCCATAAAAAATACATAATGTGTGAAAAGGGTATGAATCAGGGGAGCATTTTGTCAAGTTTTCATAAAAAATACTAAGTTAATTAAAATCATTAATGCTAAGTTAATTCAAATTAATCAAAATGTATGTGGATGTAACAAGGAAAGTATAATTGCACACTGTTTACAGGATGCTTTGTACAAATGAGAAAATAAACTACTTATAGTATGTCATTCATTCTTATTAAGTTTTATTTTTCTCTTTGACCCAGCTGATATCATGTTTCAATGTGAGCTTGAATAGATAACTTAGAATTATACTGTTAAAATCATGAATGGTGAGAGGCATTCTGACCCTGTTCAGATTTCCTGAGTAAAGCTTTAGGCTGTGTAAGAAGGCGTTGTAACTCACCTGTAAAATATGGCAGTGTTAATTTGAGTTGAGGACCCAAGTTTTACTCCAAGGATCAAGTTAAAATGAGTTAGAACCAAGCAAGAGTTATTATTGAGTTTACAGTTATACTTAATTTAAATTTGAGTAGGTAAGTCTCAGTTTTGAGAAAGAAGCAAGTAAAGTTCCATACAAATGACCTGTATATAAACATACTCTTAACTTGTTCAATTTTTGTTATTTTGTAAAAATTAGAATGACTTTATATTTGTGGCAATCATAATCAAACTTATATGCAATATAGACAGTAAGCCATTTTGTGTTCTTAAAACTTAACATGCTTATAATTTGCTTAGAATTACTTAATTTAAAGCTGACTATTGAGACTATAAATTTATATATTTTTTTTATAGAAAGACCAGTTACCAAAAATAAAAAGCATTTTTTTCTCCTTATCCTACCAAGCATGTTGAAGCTTTTAGCTAACTATTTTTTCTTCTTGTAAATTTAAGTGGAATAGAGTGTTCAGTATTGAAATAGTATCACTCAATAAAAATTGTCATTTGCACATTGATTTTGAAATTACTTCATTTGAAATTGCTTTTTATTTTTGATAGATCCAGATCAAGATCTAGGAGCAGATCTAACAGCCGATCAAGATCAAAGAGTCACTCTCGTTCAGATTCCAAAAGTCGGAGCCGAAGTAGGTCCAGATCTTAAATACCAGTAGATGGATTGAAAAACAAGTGTTGTATAGATTCATATATTAATAAACAGTCTTGTTATAATGGATACAAATTTAAACAATTTTTTAAAACCTATATTACAATTAACCTAATAATAAAATGTTTTACTGTGATTTATGGTTTATGAACATTACTTTAAAATTGTTTATTTTCTTTAGTCAGTTTTTAAAAACTGTTAGTTTTGAGTAGCTGTTAGATTTGAGTTATTGTTTATTTTTATACGGCTGCAAAAAAATTGAGGTTGTATTATGGTATGGCGCTGTTGTCTTTGTGTGTAGACACTTTTGTATTTGTTCAATAGCTTTAGTTTCAATTGATTAATCATTATGAAATTTTAACACAATATTGATGGGGTTTTGAGGAAACTTCCAATTTATATTATGTCCACAGATTTAACATTTATTAACCGTTCCCGAGATAAATGGGTCCCAAAGGAGCAAATCTTAAAAAAATCTGATTACTTTTTTTTAATTTAGTCTGATTTTGATTCCTTATGAGCAATTAACAAGTGCTTATCCATCAGATTTTTACCTTTCAGGGCTATAAGGGGCCAAAATTGCAAAGTTGCAAATTTACTGAAATCTTTATCTTTCAGCCTATTTGGATTCCTCGTTTTATACTCTTTGTAGTATATCAATGGATTGGTGGTAGATCTTACAATTTCTATCTCTAAGGGGTCAAAGGGGCTAAAATTGAAATTTCTCAAAATATGTAATTACCTTTATTTTTTATCAAAATTCAATAACTTTTTTTAGATTCCTCTAGTTGTAAGCTTTCAGTGGCATGCCAACAGATTAGACATAGCTGTTGCCATTTCTGAGCAATAAGGAGTCAAAAGGGCCAAAGTGCAATTTTTCAAAATATGTGAAATTTTAAAGTTATCTTCAAATGATGCGACTTTTTCTTTTGATTCATTTTGTTGTAAGCATGTCCAAGTTTGAAGGGATCAAAAGGGCTAAGTTTTATTTTCCCTAGTTTGTGTCCAATCAATTATACTGTGTCAATTCAAGCTCTTTATTGTGTCCATCTAATTACTGTGTCAAGTTCATAAATGCATGTGTCCACATTCACTTTAAATTACTGTTACACTTGTTCAAATTTCAGTGGTTGACATTCTGTGGTCCTATCATGCTGAGTTTGGTGTAACGTTAACCCTTTATTGTTGATTTGTTGTATCACAAGGATCATGACCTCTATATAATGCATGGTTGATTGACTTTGTAAAATTTATAAGTTTTGAATACAAGTGGAGCAATTATCAAAAATGGGCTCACTGTGTTTTATCTCTTGTTTAATGTATCTAGATGGTTGTATACCAGTCTGACACTTGATATTTAACCTTTAGGCCAAATGTTATTAAAATTGCTTACTTTTTAAATGAATTGTCATTTCTTAAGAAGTAACACAGAGAAACACCATTTTTGGTCTATTGTTACATGGGTACATGCCAGTCTGACAAATTTTATGTCGGTTTGACCTTAATTTGTGGTAACTTTGTTATCACTTAACATTCATGTCTAATTTGGCATAGTTGTAACATAAAGTATTGGTAACGGGTACACCTATAACATTGACCTATATTTCTTGCTTCAGTGACTCTCATTAAATTTTGCATTCAAATCCATTTCACAGCAACTGTAATGCTTGAATCATATTTAAGGTGTATGCAGGGTATTAATTACTTATGATAGAATTTTCTGAAATTTTCTTTGTTTAAACAGCTGTGTTAAATTTTTCAATATATCAAATAAAATTTAAGTGTCACAGTTCATTTAAGCCATAAACTGAATTTGAAAATTTAAGGATTTAACTTTGAAATGATTGGGAAAATGACTATATTAGAGAATAGTTTTAAAAAATTATCATAGATTTTGTTCATTCTTGGTATGTTTTTTGAAATCATTATATTGTTCACCAGTAACAAATAAAAAGTAGGGGTTGTCATTGAAATAAGACAGATAAATTGTACAATGTTATTTTTTGGAATGATATATAACTGAAATTCTTTTCTAAAATCATCTCCCTTGCATAATTTCTGTTTTTCCTTAATTCCAGCAAATGATTTTACAGCTCCTGTGTTTTACTTTATTTTGTTAATGAAAATGTTGTAAAATTGATAAGGAACAAAGAATTCAAACATTTTTGAATTTTCTAAATATTCTGTAATTATTTTGTTACCTTTGTAAATGTTTAAAAACTGAATGAATAAATATTGGACAAAATTGACACAATTAATGCCACAGAGACACCATATTGTATTTCTACATAAAAAGCTATGTGTGAGAATATCTCAGTCTGATGTGTCTTTTATTTAACCTTGACATTAAATTCTTTGTTATGTCTTTTATAACACCATGTTAATGCATGTAGCTAAAGACATATGTATATTGTTAATTAAATACAGCAGACATTTTATTGATAACAAAAATGGCAAATATATGCATAATTAATTATGTATCTACACATGTTTATCATTTGTATTATTGTTTTGTTTGTTTTTGATTGACTTTTACATTTAAAGAACAAGACAAATCCAATTTTACAGTACACACACAGTGTTTCAGTTACAAATACCTTGGTATACATGAGTGAAAACACCAACAATTGCAGGTGAAATGCTGGTATTTGCACTGACATTTTTGACTCTATTTCTGTATAATTAACAACAGGAAGTTTGCTGGTGTTTTTTACCAACATTTGCTGGTGTTTACTGTGTGAAATATTTCAGACCTCTGTGTGTAATGTAGTTTGATGGTATTTTGAGCTCTTGATTTTAATTCCTAATAGAGATTTAAAATACATACCCCATCCTCACAATGTCTGGGGTCCTGTGTCCATGCTGGGCCGTGGGACACATACCTGTCAACTAACCTGATTTCGTTGGGTGTGACCAGATATTTTCACTTGTAACCAAATTGGGTTGTTAAATAACCCGAGAATCGAAGTCATCACCTAACACGAATAATTCAATCCCTTTCTGTACATCTATTAATAAAAAAAATTTTCACACTGAATAGCAAACATTATGTAGAAACATAAATTTTAATTACCGGTAATAATAAAACAAAAATATAAAAAGCATTGAAATTCTAAAGATCATGAAATTCTTATGGCCAGACATATAAATTAGAATAGGAAGATAACTTTTTCTTTTTCACAGAAAACTATACTTTAGGCTAAATGAAGTGTGAACTCATTCATAGCCATTTTTTATGTGGCTGGTTTTAACTCGAGGATTTTAACCCCTTTTAGAGTTAGACCAAGACATTTTTCACTATCTTGCAGTTTATTTATGTAAGGACAATGCCAATTTATTTATGTTACTTTATAGTTTATTTATGCCAAGTAAACATTGTAACAGTGCCATTTATTTATGTTACTTTATAGTTTATTTATGCCAAGTAAACATTGTAACAGTGCCATTTATTTATGTTACTTTATAGTTTATTTATGCCAGGTAACCATTGTAAACCATATATTCCATTATATAGTTATAAAACAAAATGAAGTAAATGTTTATTCATTGAAATGTTTGTTATTAACCTTGCCCTATATTGTGGACAAAAGTCACTATGCACTACAAGTTACACATCAGCAGTGCCAATTAACAAGTCATAAATTCAACAACACTGTAACAAATATTTCATTTTTTACAAGAAATTGTTCTCTATAGATATGAAACCATTTCAAATTTTTAATAAAAAGCAAACAATGAAATGTTTTGCAATACTTTAAAGTCAACTCACAAAGCAGTTACAAAACAGTGTCAGTTTTGGCACATTAGCTTGTCAATGCAACCCTAATGATATCTTTCACTTTATTCTGTTGAAACTGTACTATAATTGCTACTGTAGTGTCTAACTGTACACATCTCCAAATGATCAAGCTAAATGTTTGACAGAGTATTATCTCTTTATATCTAGATAATATGATCCAAAGGATCAGTGTCGACTGTTTCCATCACTTTGCTTCTGTCACCCGTTAACATTTGGAAATCTCTCGAGTGAATTTAACCCAACTATACAGAAACAATGTATTGAAAAGCTGTGTTTTTAGCTGATTTTGATATTGCTTATTTTATTACCAATCTATGTAAGCAGCTGCTGGTTGACTGCTAATCCCAAATGGTAGCACTAGTCTTGTCAAGGCCAGTAAGCCAATTATTCATAAAGGTGCAGAATCTATCCGTAAATTTCATAAAACTAAGGAGTTTCTACCTGATCTGAGCTGATTTTTGTGTTCCCTCTAGGCCTTTTTAACTCGCCTGGCTATGCCAGGGTGAGGTTTTGCAACCGCTTGGCCTCCATCATCCATCCGTGTTGAAGTTAATTCAAATATCTGAAACAACTGGCCTTATTGGAACCACAGTAGTCATTGGGTGTTCCACTTTAAAAATTGTATCATACAAATCTGTGCCTCATCTAAGAAGGTTACCAGCTGGAACTTGGTTCTAACATTGGACCCTATGGAAAAGATATTCAGAGATCTTCTTCTCAGAAACTACCAGTCCTGTTATAACCAAACTTATCCTGTCATTATTCATACAAGTCACAATGGTCCTTAGATGGTCCATTCCAAAAAGGTATCTGGCAGGTCCATTCCCCATTCAAGATGCCCCCGGCAAGGAACATGTTTTTTTGCCCGGTTGCCTCTAGAAGAAGGCTATACTGGCCTGAACGTTGGATACTCTTCTTTCTGTTCCTTTTCGATATTTTTGTTGTTTTTAGCAGAGTTGCAAGGAAGCAGAACTCGGATATTGGTTTGGTGATGCAGGCAGGCAGGCAGACGGCTGTCAAACATTTGTTTCTGGATGATTACTCAAAACATTAGCATCAAATTGAAATTGGTAATATTGTTATTTACCAGGAGGGGAGGGTCCCTATTGATTTTAAAGAAAGTAGGTCAAAGGCCAAGGTCACAGTGACCTTAAATAGACTGAAAATTTAAGAAAAATTTGGTTTACGAATGATAACTCACAAAGTTTACATCCATTGGAAATGAAACTTGGATATATCGTTGAATATGAGGAGGGGAGGAACTCTATAGATTTTGATAAAATAGGTTAAAAGTCAAGGGATTGTTTGAATATTTTAGAAAAAGATGAAATTTTGACGATAACTCAAAAAGTTTACTTTCATTTGAAATGAAACTTGGATATATTGTTGGATATTAGAAAAAGAGGAATCCTATAGATTTTGGAGAAAGTAGGTCAAAGGTCAAGATCCACGTGAACTAAAATAGACTGAATATTCAAGAAAAAAATTTATTTTTGTAACATAACTCAAAACATTTAGATATAATTCAAATCAAACTTAGACATATTGTTGGATTCCATTAGGAGAATAACCCTGTTTATTTTGGTCACAATGATTGAAAATGTATGCAAAATTTTTTTTCAAGACAATAACTCAAAGCATTTACACCCAATTTACATGAAACTTTGATATATAGTATAATGTTGAGTACAAGAAAGAAAAACATATTGGAGAAAGTAGGTCAAAGATCAAGGTCATAGTAACTGAAAACAGATTGAAATTTTCAAATATATTTGGTGTCTCGATGATAGTTCAAAAAGTTTACATCCGATTCAAAGAAATTTTGGTTGTTTATGTGCTGCCAGATATTTTAAACAAATAAAGGGATATGGAGTAAATATACATGGGACAAAATCCCTATAAATACATGGCAAGATTAAGCAAATGGAACAATTCTTTCATTGTTGTTCTTAATCTTGAAGTCACCATTAGGCCGTCAACAAAGAGAAAATACTCCTACCTCATATCAAGTTCAACACGGCCCCTAGCATCGGTTTGAGCGTAATTCACTTGCTAAATGTTGAACAACGCTACATCCATGTATCCTTTTTGTCATTGATAAGGGGTCGTCAACAAGCATAACCTATCGGGCAAAGTGTTCTTACAGTCACTGTCATCTGTTTCCTGTCAAAAGGAGCAATAGACAATACAACATATAAACGATCACAGGACTCACTCATCGAGGTTGTAAGAAAACTTGGCAATTGAATTTGGGATAAGTGGGTAATTATATATACAGATGCCCAGCAAAATAGATCATTTTCCACAAAACAAGAAACCGAAATTTTAAATTTTGATAGCGCATTAAAACAGAAACTCTCACAAAGGCGAGTACACCATAACTGGCAAAATTAAGACAGCATACACCTCAAGCACGCATGTAGAAGGTCAAAGTAGAGGTCACAGTGATGTCAATATATTTGAGAGTAACTTAAAAACATAAAGTTTGACCTTTTTGAATTCTTAGACCCCTGGAAAGATAATAGATAGGGAATTTTAGAAATATTTGGATCCTACACAACTGTTTCAAAAGTCCACAGTAACTTAGTCATATGGTACCTGCAGTTGCAACTCGGCTTGTGCACCCTTGGTGCCATTTAGAGTTTCTAATTTGGGAATTTGGTGTATTTTTACTTTTTAATTGTGGCCTACCATAATATTTATTTTTTTCATTAACATAGTATTAACATTGGACCCTATGGGAATGACATAAAAAGATCTTCTAGAAAACACTAGTTCAATTAGAACTAAAATTGGTCACAATGGTCCTTAGACTGTCCCTTAAAAACGTATCCAGCAGGTCTGTACGTCATCCAAAATTGCCGACGTCGGCGAACAAATGTTTATCATTGGACCCTTTAAGGAAAAGACATTCTTTCTCTCAGAAACTACTAGTCCCAATAGAATCCAAACTTAGTCACAATGGTCCTTAGGTGGTCCCAACCAAAAAAGGAATGCGACAATTCAGTAACTCATCCATGATGGCCGCGAACAGGGAACAAATTTTGAATATTGGACCATATGGAAAGACATTAAAAGATCTTCGCAGAAAATATTAGTCCCAATAGAACCATAATTAGACACAATGGTCTTTATTTGGTCCCTTCCAAAAAGGTATCCGGCAGTTCTGTTTTTCATCCGATATGGCCACCAGCTAACACATAGTTTAGCATTATAGAAAAGACATTCAAAGAATTTCTTAGAAACTACCAGTTCAAATAGAACCAAAATTAGTCACAATGGTCCTTGGATGGTCTGTCTGGTCAAAAAAGGTATCCGGCAGGTCCGCACCTCATCCAAAATGGCTGCTAGCAGGAAACACCCTATGGTTAAATGTGAAAACACATTCAATGTAAAATGATGGATAACAGGAAACAACTACAATGGCTGAAAATTATAATTACATGTCACAATCTGCCAGGGAACTACACAGGAAAAAAACGTATAAGACAAAAGACAAACGTAGACAATGATAGGAACTCGGGACAGCCGGACTTGGTACCGGTGTTCTATAGCCATTTTTCCCCCATGCCAGTTTTCCGGGGAAAAAATTAGCATATGCTGATTTTTCTCCCCGGAAAATTGGGCATGTTCCAACTTTCTCCCTACGGAACATTGGGGAAAAATGAGATCATTGCCATTTTTCCCCTTTCAACCGTACATATGCTCCTTTTTCCCCCTAATGTCATCATTGGTCGCATGAAAATGCTTTCTTGGAAATTTAATTAGTGGAACCTGTGAGAAAAGACTTCTGCCTAAGACCCCCTCCCTCCCCCAAAAAGAAATAAAAAAATTAACTAAAAAATAAAACAACCTGGTCAATATGAATTATTAAATGACAAAATACCGAAGTTACCGTCAATTTATTTTCTGCATATGCGCATTTCGACAAATAATGTCTCATCAATGCAGATTAAAACCAAAACATTTGGAAGTCCATTAACCAAAAAAAAACATGTTAAATCTGATAGAGAACAAATAATCAAAAGGATCTAAATAGAAAAGCCAAATTTCAGCTAAGGACAGAGCTATGCATGAGGAAGATACTCCTTAGTTTTAAACAAAATTTCGTAAATTTTAGATATTGCAAGTTTCTATACAATCGGGTTTCGGGTCAGCACCGAAGTACTGACTACTGGGTTGGTGAATACCCTCGGGGACTAACAGTCCACCAGCAGAGGCATCGGCCCAGTGGTAATAAATAACAAAATACCGAAGTGGTATTAATTAATGGCAAAATACAGACCGATAGACAAAGTTTGAGTTGATATGTCCAGGGAATTTCCAGTTATATACGTGAAAAATTAATTCTTCCGTTGGAGAGATGACCTAGGTAATTAACCAGGACACTTTACGAAATACCACCTTAGCCAAATCATTGTCGGCAGCAGCACTCAGCGTTGGCATCACTTGTCATTTCATACATGTTGCTTTATTGCATTGTATAAATAATTCATAATTGTCAGTTTTTTAATCTGATTTTCTTTATCATGGAGTGTATTGTCAATTTTTGGTGTGTGTTGATCCTTGTCTACCCCCTTTTCTCAAATAACACCGGCGGATCCAAATTCCAAAAGGGGGTTCCAATGAGGTTCCTTGAAAAAGAGGGTTCCAGTCCTTTTTTACCTATCTTTTGTCAGTCATGCCAAAATTTTGCACATTTTTTTTTAAGAAAAAAGGGCCGGCCCAACTCATGGATTCCCTCCCTCTGGATCAGCCAATTAATAGTAATATTAATGAGCGAAAACATGATTAAACATCGAGTTCGGTTCTCAAATTAAGTCATATATTAAAGAAATTGTATTAAGAGTTATGTCAAAATTGAAGAGCGTTGTATGAGATTTGTGAATTCTTGACACGCGGACAAGGTCTGTCTGTTCAGAGGCATGTACATATATGTCTCTAATCAGTTGTTGATCAAAGCTCGGACGACATATCAGAACAGTCATATGTTCTTCAAGATGAAGAAAAAAAAAATACAAGCGTTGTTCCATTGCTCATTTTTGCCATGTATTTGTAGAGACTATGTCTCATGTGCATTTACTCCATATCCCTTCATTGTTTATATGTGTTATTTGTAAGGAGGAAAAATAATGGCAATACGTATACGTATTGTCGGTTTTCCGTGGGGGAAAAGTGACAATGATATCAATTTTCCCTGGGGAAAAATGAGAATGATCTCATTTTTCCCCCGGGGAAAATCTAGCATGGGGGAAAAATGACAATATAACACCGGCACTAGCAAAAGCCAGCAGTAGGGTTAAACCGGTTTATTGGTACCCAAACCCCCTTTATCTGTCCCGTTTCCATATAGTATAAAAACATACGAATAAAACCTAATACAGGTAGACTACTAACTCTATGACCACAATTTTGAAAGGAGAGAAAAAGACAATACGTAATTTTGAAAGATGGGTCAAGGGGTGCTCACCGCTAAACTGCCGGCTAGCTCAAGGAGCCTAGTCTGCTGGTAGAACACTGTCGCACTACGGAAGAAAAATCAAACTCAAAACTTTTCCGAAGGGTTTGGTCAAGATTCATCATAAATTTCAGTAGACATCGGCAGTATCAGTTAGAGGCTAGTATGTGTGCAAAATTTTCAAGTCACTAGGTCTCAAAACTAACGGATGTAAGCAAATCCCCTATTACGTAAAAATGTAAGTCAATCGTAATAGTTGAAAAAGTTTTATTGTTCATATAGAGATATTATTTTTATTACAACAACTTGTAAGTCAAATAATTCTAATTAATTTTTACACTCTTTGTTGGGCTTTTAATTTAAAAAGGTAAAAGTGATGATTTTTTTTTATAAACAGGGAGATAATAAAACTAAGGGAGGTAATAAAATTAATGATATTTGCAAAGTTTCAATGATACTTTACAGAAATAGTAAGAATAAAATATTATAATTTTGGTAAATCTCCTGAAACTCTTAAAGACTAATTATTTTTGGGAATTCTACTTTTCAATCATTGATACTTTTCAGTGATAGGAGTTCTTTTCAAACATGTTATGATTTAAGCAAAAGATAAGGGCAACCCCTGTCAAGATTTTTTTAGAATTGTGGTCTAAAAGGAGTTGTAATTGATGGTAGAGCTCTCAGTTGCCATGGAAACCAGACCAGAAAATTAAAATTTTATATAAAAAGGTTTTTTAATACAATTGTTTTTTCGAGTTCAGCAAGGTAATAAGGGGAACCCCTGCCAAATTTTGTTTAATGTTGTACTTATATGGATTGTAATGGATGATCGTGCTTTCGGTTGCCATGGTAACCATACAAGAACACTGAAATTATACAAAAAAGTTTTCTGCAAAATTTAAGTTTGTGTTCAGAAATATGTAAACACTAGACAAAAGGAGAACCTCTGCCGAAAAATATTTTTTTAATATTTGATTTAGGCAGTATTTATTACGGAAAAGCCATGCCAGAATTGTTTTTGAAAGATGGTATGAAATGGGTCGAAATGGATCAAAGATGCAAAAACATTTAAAGATCTTCTCAGAAAAAACTTGTCCAATTAGCGCATAATTGTTTCATGGTATCCTCAAATAAAAGTATTCGGAAGATCAACCAACACTTCATCTTATATGGCTTCCAGCTATAACGTAGTTTATATTGGATACTATTAAAAAAATAAGGTCTCTGAAACCACTTATCCAATTGAAACTAAAATTGATCACAAAAGTCTTATGGTGACCCCTTCAAAATGTGCGTCTTGCATGTCTTCATCCAATTCAAAGGTGGTCACCAGCAGGGAATATTGTTATCATTGGACCCTAGTTGAAATACCTTCTCTCTATGTCAGCCATGGTCCAGGTGAGCGATGCAGGCACTTGAGAGCCTCTTGTTTCTAGAGTATATCACTTCTTGAATGTAATTCAATTTTAATTTGGTCAACCAAACATTTAACTATAACTTGTGCTGAAGAGTTATAAAGATTTGGAATGCCCATATGAAGAGACAGAAATGTACTACAGTCTCGGGATAATGTAATACTATTATTACTGGGCCGATGCCTCTAATGGTAGAATAGAAGGCCTAGAGTATATCATCAGCAAAGTAAACCAGGTTTTCCATGTTGGCCTGAAAAAAAAAAACATTATTCAAAAAGATACAGTCTCTAAACTATAAAATCACAAGTCCTTTGAGTATCTCCCTAGTAGTATATAGGGACGAACAAATTAGTATTTGTCGTGGTGGATCGTGGTGGATCACCGGAAGTGACGTCACCGGAAGTGACGTAGACCGGATATGACGTGATGGAAGTCACGTGACCGGAGAAATGCATAGAACCACTCAGAACAAATAATGAATTTTTCTAATGCTACAAACAGAACACTGTTTATTACGACTACTATAGTTAGGGTTAGAGTTAGTGTTAATGCTAGGGTTAGGTTTACGGTTAGGTTAGATTATAGATAGGGTTAGGATTAAATTAGAGATAGGTTAGGGATAGATTATACATAGAGTTAAGCTTTAATTATGGGTTAGGTTTAGATTAAAGAAAGGGTGAGGATTAAATTATGGTTAGGGTTAGATTATAGAAAGGGCTATGGTTACATTATGGTGAGGGTTAAGGTTAGATAGATAGGGTAAGGGTTAAATTATGGTAAGGTTAGGGTCAGAGTTAGATTATAGATAGGGTTAGGGTTAA
>MJUU01021550.1:92079-102488 GCA_002080025.1 Modiolus philippinarum
GGTGGTGGTGGTGGTGGAGGTGGAAGTGGCTGTGGTGTTAGCGATTATCATATTTAACCCTGACCATAAAATATGATAATCGCTTACACAACCTCCACCACCATCACCCAGCCATAGCCTACCACCACCACCACCACCACCATCGAATAGTGAAATGAGCACGCGAGCACTGTCAAAACGATACTGGTGAGCAACTCGTGAGTCGTGTGAACAACTCATGAGTCAAGTGAGCAGTCGTGAGTAGTTACATTAAACAAGAAAATCCGTACCCGAAGAAGCTCACCAATACGATTGTCGCCCTTACATCCATTAGAAAAGCCAACTACCACGATAACCACTATCATCACCACCACCACCACCACCACCACCACCGCCACAATAGCCTATCATCCCGCCACCACCACCACCGAATACTAAAATGAGTACGAGAGCACAGCTAAAAGTATACTCGTGAGCGTATTTAAGATAGAATTAAACATAGTAAGTGTTAAAATATATTCAATAAAGGAATATCATTTGGATAAAATTATTGCAACGTTAAAACGGATGTGTTTTTGGGACAAAATGAACAGAATACTGAACAATCAAATTGCAGTTCAGCGATTGTAAGAAGAAGAGGACTATGACACTAGTAAAGCTTGGAAGTATGCTGTAGATAAAAGGCAATATCCCTTTGCCGAAGTATTGGATTGGTGACCCACCGTCGATCGGAGAATACGAATCAACGTAAAGGATAGACAAAAGACAGCTGGGATAGGGAAGGAGGGGTACTGCAGCCTATAACTGTATAGTTATAGCCAGCCACAAGCCTGGCCCAATGCAGAGTGACCCTTCCTGGATTCAGAAAATTATTGCTGGAATCAATTGAAATATTTTATATCACTACCACCACCACAATAGCCTATTATCCGACCACCACCGCTGCCGCCACCAATGGACACTACCATCACCGCCGCCGCCGCCGCCGCCAAAAAGTGAAATGAGCACGCGAGCACTGACAAAAACGTACTCGTGAGTCGTATTAAATACTGGTAAGCATAAACATTAACTAGCACAAACATGAATAAATCACGAGTTATCTCGCCTAAGTCTCGGGTGAAATCAAGACCTTTAAAAATGGAGGGAAAATAACTAGCAAGAGTTATGTCCCTTTGAGGAACGCGTACGTGATAGAAGACACCCTCAGAAATACAACGACAATTGCTGAATGACAACGCCCGGATATAAGTTGAAACATTGGATGAAAAAGAGAGAAAATACAAAGAACAACAATAAGGGTTTGAAAAGGTATACCAACATTTAAAAAAGGATAAAAACATATAAAAAGGGGGAATAATGAAGGAACATTCCCAACTTCCATTCTGTACCCGGGGCTACGCCCACTTTCGGTCGCGCATGTACATTGTAGTAAGGTCATACAACACCCCTGCGGGGTCACGGGGTCATTTCCGGTCAACATGGCTACTTACAGTAGATACACCACCCACTTCCGGTCCCGCATGCACGCTCCAATACTTTCCCATTACACCCCTGCGGGGTCACGTGTTGTTCCAACACGTCATTTCCGGTCAATATGGCTACTTACAGTAGATACATACCGACTTCCAGTTTACATATGGGGCTACGCCCACTTCCGGTATCGCATGCGTCATGTAATGAGGTAACACAACACCCCTGCGGTGTCACGTGTTGTTCCAACACGTCATTTCCGGTTAACATGGCTACTTACAGTAGATACATACCTACTTCCGGTTGCGCATGCCCAACCCCAACATGTCAACATCCGGTCACATGACTTCCGGTCTACGTCACTTCCGGTGATCCACCGCATCCACCACGTCAAATCCGACCTGAAAACCACCTATATACTACTACTATTGTGGCCTAGTTTTGTTCCAATTGGCTGTGCAGTTTCATAAAAGAATACCTTTGACCGTGTTTTCTCGTAGTATAGGGTCCAATGTTAAATTATGTAATACCCGCTGGTGGCGATCTTGGAAGCAGCAACAACCTGAAAACATTTTTTTTGCAGGGGACCAGCCAAGGGGTAATTTGTGGCCAAGTTTGGTTCGAATTGACCCAGCAGTTCAGTTGATAAGATCTTTGAAGGTGTTTTCCAATATGGACCAATGTTACATTGGACATATTGTATTTTGGATAGTACTACCTAAGGAATGTTATGGCCAAGTTAATTTTATTTAAATGGGCTCCGCAGTTTCAGAGAAGTTCTTTGAATGTGTTTCCAATATGTTGAAACTGTTCCAGCTGGAAGCCATCTTGGATATGGCACAGACCTGAAAACACCTTTTTGGAGGGACCACAAAAAGACTATTGTGGCCAAGTTTTGTTCCAATTGGCTCAGAAGTTTCAGAGAAGATAGAGTATATTTTATCATAGGGTCAAATGTTGAGACTGTGTTCCTGGCTGACATTTTGGATATAGAGCAGACCTGAAAAAAAAAATTTTCCAGGAGACCATCCAAAAAATGTGGCAAATTGTGGTTCCAATTGGCTTGGCAGTTTCAGTGAAGATCTTTGAATGTGTTTTCCCATAGGTTCTAATGTTAAAACTATGTTCCCCTGCTGGAAGCCATCTTTGATATGGCAAAAGCTCGAAAAATATTCTTTTTGCAGGGAACCATCTAAACAACTGTGGCCAAGTTTGATACTAATTGGCCTGGTAGTTCCAGAGAAGATCTCCAAATAAAAATTTTTACTGCGGCAGCATGCCCATTCAGGTACTGCAGTATGTAATTCACGTACATTATAAAACATGCGCATACAATTTCACAAATCAAAACATGCAAGCATGTACATTGGAAATATTGATAATTGAACATTGTGGTTTTCAGATCCAAATGTATTATTCAAATCAAAAGTGAAAGGAAAATAGTTGTCAGCATATGTCATGTAACTTGATAGGCTCCTTGCAAAGCTGTTTTAAATAGCGAGGTAAACATACTTGTATGCATTTGTATCCTCAAAACACACCTTGTATCCCCAAATTTAAATTCAAAGGGTACATGTATCCCCAACTGCCAAAAACAGTGGGCATGCTTGGCGGACGTTGGACAGACAACAGATGTAAAAAGTGATGGCAAAAGATCACCCTGACTTTCAAAAACACAAGCTATCAAAAGACTAAAAGTAAATATTTTTGGTCCAATTGGCCCACAAGTGTCAGAAAATTAGATCTTTAAATATGATTTCCTATAGGGGCAAAAGTTAATTTAATTCCAGCTGGCAGCTATCTTGGATAAAGGTTGAAAATAAAAACACCATTTTTACAGGGGATCAATGAAAGACTGTATGACCAAGTTTGATTTATATTGGCCCAGATGCTTCAGAGGAGAAAATTTTTGCATGTGTTTTCCAATAGGGTCCAATCTTAAGTTCCCCACTTGTGGTCATCTTGGATAAAGGGAAAACCTGCAGGGGACAAATCACAGATTATTGTTGCAAAGTTTGGTTCCAATCAGCCATGCAGCTTCAAAGAAAATTTTTGAAAGCATACTCTAAGGGTACAACTTTAATCTATATGTTCCCCGATCATGGTATTTTGGATAAAGCATAAATTGAAAAACACCTTTTTCAGGGGATCACCAATTTATTATGGTGACAAGTTTAGTAAAGTTGCTCAGGAAGAGAAAAGCTTTTAATACATGTATGTTTTCCCACAAGGTTCAATTTTAGACCATGTTCCCTGCTGGCAGCCATCTTGGACAGAGGGCAAACCTAAAAATCTTCTTTTTTTTCCATAAGAAAACTTGAAGACAATTGTGGCCAAGTTGGCTTCCAACTGGAATAGAAGATTTCAGCAAAAATCTGAAATAATGCCCCAGGAAACAAATGCTAAACTATGATCCCAACTGTGGCCATCTTGGATAATGTGCAAACTTGAAAAACTAGAAAATGTGTTTATAAAACATGGATGCCCCACCGACAAATTTATTGCAATAGATAACCTTACCAATCATCAATGGAATTTAGTTCCCTGTCACTGAATTGGGATGGAATCATCAAGAAGTACTGTCATGACTGTTACAGAAGATTATTCATTAAAGATTGTTAAGTAATGGACGTGAACAAAAATTACCCAACTAAAGTCGCTGAAGCATAAAAAGGTTATAAAATTATACATGAATTATGCAGTACTCACTATGGTGATTTATTTGATTAACTACCAAGTTGCTAATAAATTGGAATATAATGCGAAAATTTAATAAAGTCATTCAAGTGTAAAATGTAGGTCAAAGTCAACGAAATGTCTAAGAATTTGGTAGTTTTCACTAAGATGAGTCATTTCATGAAACGTTATAATGTTATGTTGTGTAGTTGTTCAGAAATGGACTTAAAACACAAAATTTACCGAAAGTCACTCAAGCGTAAAATGTAGGTCAAAGACACTAAATTGTCCTTGATTTGGATAGCACCCATCAAGGTGATTTATTTGATGCAACACCATAGTGATATCATGTTTAGTTGTTGAGAAATGGACTTAAATGCAAAATTTAACAATAAACAGCTGCGCCAAGTTGCATGATACGTCCGTCGTCATCCTTCAAAACTTTAAGTGATTTAGGTAAAGGGTTCTCAATTCAGAAGCACCTATAACTGCCTAATTAAGCTTGATATCTCTTTAAGAAATTAATCTGAAAAGTTTATAGTGAGCTTATCAAAGTACTTATCAGTTAGAGCGCTACATGTAATAAATTGCCTTAAAATTGACAACGAAGTCCCACAACTCTTGCAAGAAAAATCGAAATTTCACGAAAAAGTATACAGATCATAAGGTCATCACATCCAATACCTCTGTAAAGTTTGAAGTGAATTGGCCAAAGAGTTGTCAAGTTAGAGCGTGACGTGTAAAAAATTGCCTTAAAATTAACCAATAAAGTCACATAACTCTTGCAAAAAAAATTGAAATTTCACAAAAAAGTATACAGATCGTGAAGCAATCATACCCAATACCTCTACAAAGTTTGAAATGAATTGGCCAAAGGGTTGTCAAGTTAGAGTGCCACATGTACAAAAATTGCCTTAAAATTGACGAATAAAGTCCCATAACTCTTGCAAGAAAAAAACGATTTCACGAAAAAGTAGACAGATTGTGAAGCCATCATACCCAATACCTCTACAAAGTTTGAAGTGAATTGGCCAAAGGGTTGTCAAGTTAGAGTGCGACATGTAAAAATTGCCTTAAAATTGATGAATAAAGTCCCATAACTCTTGAAAGAAAAGTCGAAATTTCACGAAAAAGTATACAGATCGTGAGGCCATCATACCCAATACCTCTACAAAGTTTAAAGTGAATTGGCCAAAGGGTTGTCAAGTTAGAGCGCGACATATAAAACGGACAGACGGACGGACGGAGGGACAGACAGACGGACGGACAGACGGATGGACAATCGGACATTGGTATACCATAATACGTCCGTCATTAGACGGGCGTATAAAAATCACTCAAGCGTAAAATATAGGTCAAAGCCACTTAATTTTTTATGATTTGGGTAGTACTCATGAAGGTGATTAATTTGATGAAACATCATGTGGTATGATGTGTAGTTGATGAGAAATGGACCTTAACGCAAAATTTAACAGAAGTCACTCAAGCGTAAAATATAGGTCAAAGTCACCTAATTCCCAATGATTTTGGTAGTACTCATCAAGGCAATTAATTTGATGAAACATCATTGTTGTATGACAAAATGTATGATGTGTAGTTGTTGAGAAATGGACTTAAATGCAAAATTTAACAAAAGTCACTCAAGCGTAAAATGTAGGTCAGGGATCCCTAATTGTTGGTGATTCTGGTAGTACTAACCAAGGTGCATATACTGATGTAATAATATTAAAATATTACTAGAGGTTACCAAAATATGGACCTAAACGCAAAACTTAACATCAGGACGTACGTACGGACGGACGGACGGACAAGGGTAAATCTATATGCCCCTTCCACTTTGTGGCGGGGCATAAAAACTATTTTGTAGGTAACAACCTAAAGAAAACTTAAAGACCATTGTAACCAAGCTGGCTTCCAACTAGAATAGAAGATTTCAGCAAAAATCTTAAATGGTGCCCAAGATTCAAATACCGGTACTAAACTATGATCCTTGCTGTGGCCATCTTGGATAATGTGCAAACTTGAAATAAAAGTATTTTGTAGAGTACAACCTAAAGACTGTTGTGCCCATGTTTGTTCAAACTGGGTATGTATTTTCAGAAATCTTTGAAAATATTCCTATATGATCCAATGTTTATTATATGTTTCTTTGTGTTAGTCATCATCAATAAATGGCAAATGTGAAAAACATAATTTCTGCAGGGGACTTAATAGAAAATATTGTGGACAAGTTTGGTTACAATTAGCCCAGTAGTTTCAGAGGAGAAGATCTGTGAATATGTTTCCAATAAGGTAAAATGTCAAATTAAGATCCATGCTGGTGGCCATCTTGGATAAAAACACCTTTTTTGCAGTGGAGCACATAACGACTTATATGGCCAAGTTTGGTTCCAATTGGCCCAGTAGTTTCATTGAAGATCTTTTAATGTTTTTTTTTTTTCAAAATGGTCCAAAGTTAGATATATTCCCTGCTAGTGGCTATCCTTGATAAATAGTGAATCTGAAAACTTTTTTGCAACAGGCCTCCTGAAGACTTTAGTGAGAAAGTTTGATTCCAATTGGTTCAGCAGTTTCAGAGGGGAAGACCTAATGTGTTTTTCCAAGGGGAAAAATGTTTAACTATATTTCCTAATGGCAGCCAGGCATAAAAGGTGAAACACTATTTAGGCAGGGGACAACACAAGGACTATTGTGGCCAAGATTGTTTCCATTTGGCAGATTAGTTTCAGAGAGACCATCTTTGAAGGAAAAAATGTGCTGGACAAACAACAAATGGACAAAGAAAGACAACAAGTGATTGCAAAAGCTCATTATGAATGTAGCCAGGTATGCTAAATATATGGAAGGATAGACAGACTGATTATGATAGAGTTTCCCCCACTTTATAAAGCAGAGACCTACTTAATAAATTTAAAGATATGTTTGTGAAAAAATTGAAGTGGTGGTGTACTTTGAAAAAAAATTATAGATTTGTGAACTTATTGCAGATTTTGCAATAGTTTGATTATGGAAGTCCCATAAATATAAGTTTTAATGCAAAGAAGTGTTGGTTTTGCATATATGTATTACAGTTTACTAGTGGCAATGATTTTGTGCATTTTAATGTAATATACAAACTGTTGAATTTTAGTTATTTTTTGGTAAATTATTCATGAGGAGTACATGGTTTGCCAAGGCCACACCCTTACAGTTTTTCAGTAAGGATTTTTTTGCATATCATTTGCTCATAATATCAAAGATGATAATGTGGTACATATAATTTTGGTGAACTACATTTTTGTACTATGAACTTAGCTAATTTTCCTTTTTCAAAATGTATCTTGTAAGGGCATCAGACATCTAACAGACAAAAATACCATTACTTAGACACTGCACTCCTATATAAACCTTACATAGAGGCATGCCTTCCTCCTACTGGTATTTTACTATAAAATGACAATATTTCCCAACATAACCCTACAGGAAACATATCAATTTAGGCCTAAACACAAAATCATATGATCAGGGCGATATATCCATAAATTGTTTCAATCTCACAAACAAGAATAGACAATTTTCAGTAGACCACTTACTTGACTGAATCACATGGATTAGATCTAGATTTGTCAATGGCAGTGGGATGGATGTCACACATTAAGCAGATTATGCATACCCTTTGATTGCCCGACAATAGCTTCAGTTTTTGTGGGGTTTGCCCTGTTAGTACTTTACTTTTGTAGAATTCTTGGCCATTTCTGTTTGTTTCATTTTTTTTTTTGCTGCTTTTTACATTGACTCTACATTTCCATGTTATCAGATTTTTTATTGTCGAATTTTCCTTCTTGCCTGTTGTGTTGATACCTGCATTTGGTTGCCGATGTAATTAAAATCTAAACCTAACCTCTCATATATCTTCTATGTATTATGTGTAAGAAGGCCACGCATAAGCACAATTATAGAATCCACAACTTCATCGAGTGAGAATCAACATTTCTACACTAGAGATAGTCAAATTTTCAAAATTTTTAACGCGAGGTTTGCCGAGCGTATAAAATATTTAACTATCAATAGTGTAGAAATGCCGTTTCTTTTGAGATTTATATGTGGATTTTATTTCTCTAATGATTTCAAGGAGATTTTGGAAAAAAAATATGACCCCCTTTTCTGATGATCTGAAATAAATGTGTTCTTTGAGCATGACATCATCAGGCATGGTCCCTTTTTTCAGGGCAACACAATGGTAAAGTCGGAAAACAGCAAACATATTTAATGTCATCATTGAATTTTAACCAATGAAGTATTGAGAACACTTTATGCACATGTTAGAAATTATTTTGATCTCCTATGACCTGAAATTGACAAGAACAGCATAAGAATTAGAGAAAATTAGTTAACAACATTTTATTACTTAGTAGATAAACAATATCTTCACTATAAAACACAGAATACTGGAATGTTAATTGGATGTTTGACAAGCCCTGATCATGACCAACTGAAGTAGGATGAAAATCGGTGCCATGGTCTCGGAACTCGATATAATTCTTGCTCTGCTTACCTTCTGACACAATAAAATTTTAAACACAAACAATAAAGTCAAATACAACATGGAGGAAAGAAATCGGATGGTTGCCGTCTTCAATCCAGTATCCTTTACCATGCGTATGAATACAATCATGCAGAAATAACAATTAAGTCCATCAGCAATAAACAATGGTGTAAATGCTGACCACCATGTGATTGATATGGTATTTTCATACTTGAGAACGGCCAAAATAGAAAATACCAATACTGTAACCAAGTGCATCCATAATTCAAAGGCTGTCATTCCGAGCCATTGTACAATTTCACCAAGTGTAAACAACATGATGAAGTAGTTTCTATGATTGTACTACAAGTGTCTGCACTTTACTTTCATTATCTTCATGAATATTGCTGGATACTGGTAGAACAATTTCCAGGTAGAATAAGTAAAAGTCTTGTCTTTTGTTGTACCTTCAAAATGTTGAAGAAAGTATGCTGTTTATCTGTAAAGATAGGAACAATACAAATAAAATTATGTACACAAAGAATATAAACCCTCATATAATAGACGAATCAAAACAAATATGGATTATTTAAGAAGTAATTCACGGGAGCGTGAATATAATATGGCGATTTTACCAAAGGTTGGCCCTTTATGGCAAATATTTTACCCTGAGCATATGCGAGGGGTAAGATATAGGCATAAAGGGCAAACCCATGGTAAAATCAATATATTCACCCTCCCGTGAATTATTTCCATTCTAATATGACACTTACAGGGTACAGAAGAGACGCAGGGTTCTCCATAGGCGGTTATAGCCGGCTTCCCCGACCAGCTATATTTTAAAGCCGACCAGCTTTCAAATTTGAAAGCTGGTCGGCAAAATTGGATATTTTACAGATCCTTATTCATATGGTACCTATAATATTTGTCAATGATAAAATAATTTCAGGTAATTTGTCAATGATAGGATAATTACAGGTAATAATTAATTAACACAGTGTACACGGTGTAAGATCATAGCCTCCAGGAACAATGCCTTAATTATTTCCAGTTTTCAATAGTTTGTGGTCAAATTGGTATGTGACATGTGCAAATCTAATTAAGAATAGAGAACATATAATACATTTATAAGAGAGACTGTGATATTTTTATATAAATATAGCCCTAAAATTCACAAATCAAGATTGAAAACTGGGACTAATATAACAGGGATTTGAAACATTCACATTTCTTATAATTTCGGTGTCTCGGCAGATTTACCTTTAAATCATCGTATTTTTTAGCATTTCTCTGTTGAAACATAGGAAAGTTTTAGTACACTTTACAGCTACATTTTCCAACTGATTTTAATACAAAGTACACCATTTTATAGAAAAAAGATTGCTGAAAATCATCATATATTTTTTGTAAAATAAATTTATTCCAAAGTACACAAACTTTGCTCTGAAAGTTGGATAATTTTGGATTTTTTAGAAATAAACCATGAAATTTTACACTTCATGACGTTTTTTTCAGTACACTTTTTATTTTCCCCAAAATATTTAATGCTACAAATTTTACATGATTGAAAAGATGAAACTTTGATGCAAATCATGGTATATTTTTCTTAAAGTTTAGTTGAAAATTTAGTTTTGAAATACACAGGGAAAAGTTTAGTGTTTGAACTCCAAAATTTATTTCTAAAAATTGCATGAGCGTGGTCACATCAGTCAAAATTTATCAGCACTGTTAAAAAATTTGCCTGCATAAATTATATATGGTTATAAAGCCAATACAAAGA
>MJUU01021550.1:102506-121795 GCA_002080025.1 Modiolus philippinarum
GATGAAATTTGACATGTAAACTAGCGAGTTAAAGTTAGCCAATTTTCTTTATTTTCATTGTTCTGACGCTCATCAATCACCGATAACTGTCATTTGTTTATGGGACTGTTTCATAATGCACAGTTAGCTCCCCTTATCATTTACTGATGAGTTCCGGTCGAAAATGCTAGTGCATTTGTATGTAAAATTGGCCATTTTTAAAATTTTATACCTTTTAAACCACTTACAATTTTAAAATAATTCTTTGCATATTGAAATTCAGTGTTTCGACTTTTAATACAGGAAATGGCTTGTCGATACATGAAGCCGTTTTGTTAAGAACCAGTTTTGAAATACACAACTAAATGCGCTTTTTTCTTTATAATCTGTGGTTGTTCAGAAATTTAAAGAAGTATACATTCGAACCTATTGTAACTTATTGTTTTAAATATTATTTTCAAATAAAAGACATTTATTTTTTTTTATTTTGTTATTTTTCTTTTTTATGTTTTTGTTGTTATTTATTTATTTCTTGTCTGCTATATGTAATACATACAAAACAATCTTATTAGCTAGCTCAATCTTTGTTCTAATTATAATTTAATCAAAATTTGAGATGACAAACATGTCACCTGATTGCAATTTACCCTACCCCACGCAGTTTGCAAAACATGTACCACCCTCAACACCTTTCAATATACAGGTATATCAATATACAGGTGTTATTGAATTCGACTAGATGACATTTGACATGTAGCAGTAACCTGCATTTGATAGAATATTCAGTTTCAATAAAATCTCAAATGATAAAATGCATAGAATAAAAGCAGGTCGTTTTTTAAGTTTAGATTTATTTATTTATATTTACTTTTCATCCTTGCATGACACATTTCAATTTTGTCTTAAAACAAAATTACTGATTTTTAGAAATGTGTATTCCAATCCTATACAAATTTGCAAAAAGGCAAAAGATTTTTTAATCAAAATGTAATATTTCAAATGCCGATGATATTCTGGGTTAAATACATATTGTTTTTAAAAAAAAAAAAAAAAACAAGTTTTTTTACCTTGTTTTGTCACACCTATTTAATTTGTACATCAAAAAGAAAACCACTGATTTTGACATGTAAGCAATCCACAGGTGTGGATATTGTGTTCAGATTACAGGTAAACAGTATGCAATGTAGCAAATGGCATCATAATATAGATAAAATTGTTTTTCTTCGAAAAATTAATGGCATATGAAGATCAATTTATGACACTTATTTGTGTCGATAAGTGTCTATAGATGGTAACTTTACAAAATTATTTAAAAATAAATACAAAACAGACGATTTTGCTATTTTCGGATGTTGTAGCTTAAATGTCATTTGTTGTAACTGCTTTGAAATTGTGTATATCATTGTCCAGGGTTATTCACAATTTCAGTTTAAACTTTGCCAATTTAACATTAGTTTAAAAGGGGCTTATCGACCGGAACTCACCAGTTCACTAACGAACCTAGCGGCGGACACGATAACTAGAGATAGTGCAACAGTCCCATTGGACAGTTTCTCGATAATTTTATGTCCTCTTTACACAAGAAAACAACCCATGGTGCATTTATTACCCATTTTTATTAAGAATTTCATTGTTGTTTGAATGAAAATTTAATGTTGTTAATATGCGATAAATCAGCTTTCGGCAAATTTTTCAGAATGATTTTATGTTGAGTAAATCAAAAGTTACAACCGAAAATCGTAGCTGGGACACCGCTTTTTATTCGATCAAACTGGTTTGTTAAATAGTTTCAAATTCCTGTTATATTAGTCCCAGTTGAAAACAAGCCTTACTAGATTAAATTTTCATATGGATCAATGATGCAAATTACAATGTTGAGTTACGTCCCTTTGTAATGTGATAAAAATATGCATTAAAATGGCTTTTGAATGACATTTTTCAAGAAAAATTGTATACAAATGCTTAAGGAATAAATAGTTTTACACTTTTTAAGACTTTACATTGAATTTTACTGAAACTCTGCAAAATGTTGCAAAGTCAAAATTTTTATTATACTAATCTGACAAAAATTAGAAATACTTATTCCTGTTCACTACAACAATGAGATCTTTAAAGTCATGCTGACTGCAGTACCCAATCAAGAATTAAATCTCAACAGCAAATCAGATTGGAATTGATTTTGTATGGATGTTTATAATGACAATTAGACTGTAATGATTCTTAGTAAATGTTAAATCAAACTCGTTCCAAGTAACCAATAGGATCCATGTGAAAAGTTTGCTGGGGTCATTGTACATTTACTTGATTTAAGTTGCTGTTGGGGAAAATAGGGGATATAGTGTTTCTAGAGCAAACAGCAAAAGGACTAAAAAAAGGCTCATTTTTTTTTTTAATAAACGTATTGTTAAATCTTAGTTTTTAAGAATGGTTGCTATGAATATGAAAACAATGAAATTATCACTTAAAAAAATGTAAAAAAATGTGGAAACTTCGATTTAAATAATAAAAACATGTCAGTACTTTATGCGCGTTGACTACGCCGCGCTTTAACTGGAAAAGTCAGCACTGTAAAACAACTGGCTATAACTGGGCATCTATGGAGAACACTGAGACGAAATCGCTGCAAAAAACTGTCATCAAACTGTCCATGATGTTATCAAAAGTACCGTCGATTGTCATGACAATACCCACGAATATATGCGGATTTTACCACGGTTATGGACAGTTGGACACAAGACGATTAAAGGACATCATATTAGAATAATAATCCATGAAAAAATTAGCATGTCATTTATACAGATAATATATAAATATGTATATTCTTTATTAGTCTTTATCTTTATAGAAGATTCTAATCATATCTGAACTACATATATAGGGCAAACAGAAGGCCAATCCTACCTGACCTACAGACATGGGGCAAGCAGAAGGCTAATCCTACCTGACCTACAGATATGGGGCAACAAGAAGGCTAATCCTACCTGACCTACTGACATGGGCCAAGCAGAAGGCTAATCCTACCTTACCTACAGACATGGGGCAAGCAGAATGCTAATCCTATCTGACCTATAGACATGGGGCAAGCAGAAGGCCAATCCTACCTGACCTACAGACATGGGGCAAGCAGAAGGCTAATCCTACCAGACCTATAGACATGGGAAAAGCAGAAGACTAATCCTACCTGACCTACAGATATGGGGCAAGCAGAAGGCTATTATTACCTGACCTACAGATATGGGGCAAGCAGAAGGCAAATCCTACCTGACCTACAGACATGGGCCAAGCAGAAGGCTAATCCTACCTGACCTACAGACATGGGGTAAGCAGAAGGCAAATTCTACCTGACCTACAGACATGGGGCAAGCAGAATGCTAATCCTACCTGACCTATAGACATGGGGCAAGCAGAAGGCCAATCCTACCTGACCTACAGACATGAGGCAAGCAGAAGGCTAATCCTACCTGACCTATAGACATGGGAAAAGCAGATGACTAATCCTACCTGACCTGCAGATATGGGGCAAACAGAAAGCTAATATTACCTGACCTACAGACATGGGGCAAGCAGAAGGCTTTTTATTCTGTCCAATCTTGAATCTGATCAGAATTTGACAAAAAAATCAGACATTTAACTGGAATTAGACACACAATTGGGGAGGCAATATATAGGACTGAAATATGAAAAGCCTATCATATCTGGTTCAAAAGTTATGAGCCAGGTTAAAGTCAGATGGACAGACATATAGGGCAAAAACTATATGCCCCGATCTAAAAATCAGGGGCATCAAAAAAAGGAAAATAATAATCAAATAATGCAATAAAAGGAATAAAAAGGGTTAAATAACTATAAGAACTGAATGAACTATAGTGAGATTTTCCCGAAAAAGGGATAAGATGAGGATATTATGATAGAATAACAGACGAAAAATGTAGAAAAGGAAATCAGAACAAAAGCTAACTCCCCTTGCAAACAATGAGTGCAGATGTAATAGAAGGCACGTAATTCAGAACTAGCCACTTGGGATTTCCAGTTTATGAAGATGACTCCCAAGAACTAGAAAAATCTCAAGTTCAGCTGCTCTCCTTCATATACATGTAATCAATGTCATTCAAAATATAACTATATACTAGTACAATATAGTAGGACATTTCTGGTCTATATTGTGGCCAACAGGAAATATCCACCCACTTTTGGTCCTGCATGAACGCTCCTTCATTTGTCGAATAATGTCTTGAACTATGATTGAACTATGAAACTAAAATATCACAAAAGAATTTGTTATATCAATGACAACTTATTTTTGGGTCATTTTTTGGTATTTTGACACGCAGCTCAATTCACCATGCTGGTCAAAATACCATATTACAACAGGATCTATCACAAGATTATATCATGAACTAAAATGGAAACTACTATCAGAAAGAAGATAAAACAACCGGCTAATTCTGCTTTCTAAAAGTCTAAACTACTGTGCCAGTACACATGTACCAACAAATCTTCTAATCATGCTAATCAAAGCTACACATATCACGAAATGTACATAATGTACATAGAACATCTCAAAAGGATAAATGCCAGATATCTAAAAATACAGCTTTCTTCCTGTTCCAAATACAACAACAGACTCAATCTAACTACCATCAGACATACTTACCAAAGTTGCAACAGTTCAGGACCATGATCATGAGTAACCACACTTGTACAAACATGACAAAGATCATCAATGGGGTATGGAATAAATGTGAGGCTACTTAGCAAACTGTGAATTAAGTCAGTTTTGATGTTTCACTACACAGAATCAAGACCAAAATCAAAGATTTAAACTTATTGTTTACCTTCCATCAGGGAAAGATTTAAATGCTCTCCTGCAAGTAAACTCTGTGAAGGGCATGTCAAATCTTATGTCAACTTTTCTCCTTGTCGAGTTGAAATCATCAATTCTGAATATGGAAGGGCAAGTAATATCTATTGTAGCAATGCTAAAGGTCAAGAGAGATAACTAAAATTTCACTTCAGAAAATGTCAACACTGGTTCAATTATATCAAGACCTCCTACCAATCCAATCATTCAAATATGAAGTGTCTCAGAGATACTGAACCTCACTTATCTCTGCGTATGGGCAGTAAAAGCAAGTTGACAATTTATTTCTAAATCTACCCCTGGTTCTATTCCCTCTTTTGTATGTTTCAACAGAGTTGTGTCCCTTTTTAGGAGGTGTAAGTTCGAAACACTCGTAATTTACCTTCTAATTAATGTCCATCGAATAAGATTGAGTGATCCGAGTAACATATTGGAATCCCTATCATCTAAAAGAAATGTGTCAGCCCAAAAATGCATCAAGTTATGTATTTTTCCCAAACAATAATACCATTTTTTTTTAATGGATGTAAAGTATTCACAACGTGCGATATTGTGATCCGACATGGAAAATCCCTCCCATCTTCATACTCCTCCAACTTTATCGTTCAAATTGAAACAGAAGTCTGCAGATGTCCCCAAGTTACACCTCCTCTAAAGGGAGGTAAATATTGGGAAACAAACTGCAAGTGGGAATATGCAATTAATTTTCAAAACGGTCTAGCCTCTAGGGACTATTAATTTCGGATTCAAGTTAAATTTCAATAAGTGTTTTACTTTTAGGGGCCACAAACTTAACATTGTTTAAGATACATTCAAGCCCTTGGCTTTGGCAATGTCTGGGGCTTGAATAACAAGGAAATTTAATAGACCACCTTCTTACTTTTTTGGTAGCATGACGTTTCGGCCATAGTGTAATTTCAGACTTGGTCGTTTCGGACTTGGACGTTTCGGGCATAACCTGATGTGTCTTGCTTATTTTAATACAGTTTCTGATATCTTAATCGGATAATGTAATGTAATGTTGAAAAAATTCAAGTTTTCATAATGATTAAGTTGTTTTAAATAACAAATGAGGTTATGTTTTCATAGTTTTTGGTTGTTTCCAAATTATACTTGAACATTCTGTTGAAAGGCAATGACGGTCGTTAGGCTAGTATATCTGACCCCGAACTAAGTGACTCAGTCAGCAACATTCGATAAAATCTTATATAGCTACTTGATTACAATTTATACAATATTTTCTTATCTAATAAAGTCAGGAGTAAATGCTGCTTTGAAATGGTTAACCTAGTCATGTTGATATATGTTTGTGACCAACATCGAAAGCAGTTCATAGAAGAAATTTGGTATTTGTCGTTTGCCAAGATTTATAAGGGGCCGAAACGTCCAAGTCCGAAATTGCACATGGCCGAAATTTCATATGGCCGAAGTGTTTTAGGGCCGAAACGTCTCGAAATCACCTTTTTATGAATGAATTGGGCCGGTTTTCCCGTAAAATATTTTTTTCTAAGTATGGTGACTTCATTCATGTCGTTTGTCATTTTTCGGTACTAACAAAGTTTACTATAAACTTACCAACTTCCCCTACACATAAATTCTCACAAAAACCCGTTTCATGAAAAATTAACGAGTCTTACTCTAGCATTAGGGCTTATACAGCTATCTTTTTGGTTTTTGGCAAATTTTGGAATCAGTGTGAAAATGTTAAAACCGTGTGCCATATTTTGGCACTATTTTTACAAACGTTTCGCTGATACAATTTTTCATACTACTGATTCCCCATATGTGAGTGTGATTTTTTAGCCAGGTACCAGATTCTCTGGTTGGACATGAGAGAAAAGCGAAAGGTTAAGGTACAAATGTAATATAAAAAGACAAACACGTTAGGGAAACGCTTGATACCTCCTTTGGCCCGGTATAAGGTCATTTAGCAGGTCTAGTCTACCCCGGGAGTCTATCCTGGTTTTCCGAGGAATGTTCGTCCATCTTTGTGATAATAGACGATTCCACTTTCAAATTTTTGGGTTATTGTAGACATCTTACCCCGAATCTACTGGAAACTGGTACCTGACGTCAGTTGAGCGTAATCTAGGAATTTCATGCGACTCCAATCTACATCAATTTGTTAATGATCGCATTCTCGATTTAATATTCACAAACAATCCAACAAACATAAATAAAATAACTACTCTACCACCAGTAGGTCTAAGTGACCATGATATTGTCTTAGCCGAGATTGATATCTGGCTCAGAAGGGTAAGAGAAACACCAAGAAAAATTATGAAGTATAACAACGCAAATTGGACAAATATTAAAAATGACCTAGAAACCATACACTCAGATATTAAAAATAATTATCAATCAACGGATGTCAATACCCTTTGGGAGTGCTTCAAAACAAAACTAACAAAATCAGTTGTACAGAACACTCCATCAAAGATGATCACTACAAGCATAGGCTCCCATGGATAATAATTCTCTAAGAAAGCTTATAAACAAGAAAAATAAGTTATATTGCAAAAAATCTAAAGATAGTAACAACACAAATAAATTTAAAAAACTAAAAGCAGAAGTGCAAAAGAAGTAAAGGGAAGCATATTGGAAATATATTGAAAACATGATCTGTGACCTACCAGTAAATGAGCCAGATCAGCATTTAGTAACTGATTCTAAACCAAAAAAACTCTTTCAATACATCAAAGCTATAAGAACAGATAATTCTGGTATCTCAGCACTTAAAAAAGATGGCATCCTTACATCAGTCACCATAGAAAAAGCAAATATCCTTAACCAACAGTTTCAATTAGTTTTCACATCAGAACCAAATGATACAATACCTGATAAAGGACCAAGCCAGCACCCACTTTATCACCTTTGAAAATATCAACACCTGGCATTATGAAACGTCTTGGTAACATAAACCCTCACAAAGCCTCTGGTCGAGACAATATAAATGGTCGCATTCTCAAAGACCTGAAAGATCAAATAGCACTAACTCTACAACTCATATTTATGAAATCTTTTGATACTGGACAAACACCAACTGATTGGAAACATGCAAATGTAGCTCCTGCTTTTAAAAAAGGGGATAAACATCAGGCCGTAAATTACAGGCCAATATCATTAACTTGCAAATGTTGCAAGTTAATGGAGCATGTAGTTACAAAACACATTATGACACATCTTGAAGAAAACAACATACTCTATGAACTCCAACATGGCTTCTGCCACTCTAGATCCTGCGAAACTCAACTACTCTCATTCATTCAAGAACTTTCCGAATCTGATAATAGAAACATTCAAACAGACCTCAGTATCATGGATTTTGCAAAAGCATTTGATAAAGTTCCACACCACAGATTACTATACAAATTACAATATTATGGTATTTCAGCATGTTCCGGAAAAACTTTAGACTGGATTGCTTCATTCCTCTCAAATCGAACTCAAACTGTGGTAGTGGATGGAAGGTCTTCATCTACTCTACCTGTGACATCTGGTGTGCCGCAAGGAACAGTTCTGGGTCCCGTCTTGTTTCTGGTTTATATAAATGACGTACCAGATTACTTGACTTACAGTAAACTCAGACTGTTTGCAGATGATAGTATCATTATACCGAACTATCAGATCCCAAAGTGACTGTGATAAACTCCAGTTGGATCTTGATGCGGCTGCCAGATGGGAGGAAGAATGGTTGATGGCCTTTGACCCCGACAAATGTACTGTTTATCCGATCACCAAAAAGAAAAACCCATTCAAACATAACTACATCCTCCACAATCACACATTAGAAACAGTTACNAGGGGTCTTTATACTGCATGGACATGGCGTTTCTCCACACAGTTTGGCTACAATGGTTCGCGGTCAGGCTTTCCGTATTATGACCTGACTACCCCGCAAAGACAGGGCATTCCCCTATCCACCACCTGGGGACGCTCCCGGCAGCTCTGTAGCCAAAGCCCCTGAAAACCTATTCAGGTGCCGGGCAGTTCATAGAAGAAATTTGGTATTTGTCGTTTGCCAAGATTTATAAGGGGCCGAAACGTCCAAGTCCGAAATTGCACATGGCCGAAATTTCATATGGCCGAAGTGTTTTAGGGCCGAAACGTCTCGAAATCACCTTTTTTTTTAATGAATTGGGCCGGTTTTCCCGCAAAATATTTTTTTCTAAGTATGGTGACTTCATTCATGTCATTTGTCATTTTTCGGTACTAACAAAGTTAACCATAAACTTACCAACTTCCCCTACACATAAATTCTCACAAAAACCCGTTTCATGAAAAATTAACGAGTCTTACTCTAGCATTAGGGCTTATACAGCTATCTTTTTGGTTTTTGGCAAATTTTGGAATCAGTGTGAAAATGATAAAACCGTGTGCCATATTTTGGCACTATTTTTACAAACGTTTCGCTGATACAATTTTTCATACTACTGATTCGCCATGTGTGAGTGTGATTTTTTAGCCAGGTACCAGATTCTCTGGTTGGACATGAGAGTAAAAGCGAAAGGTTAAGGTACAAATGTAATATAAAAAGACAAACACGTTAGGGAAACGCTTGATACCTTCTTTGGCCCGGTATAAGGTCATTTAGCAGGTCTAGTCTACCCCGGGAGTCTATCCTGGTTTTCCAAGGAATGTTCGTCCATCTTTGTTTTGTGATAATAGACGATTCCACTTTCAAATTTTTGGGTTATTGTAGACATCTTACCCCGAATATACTGGAAAATGGTACCTGAGTCAGTTGAGCGTAATCTAGGAATTTCATGCGACTCCAATCTACATCAATTTGTTAATATGCCAACACGAAATGATCGCATTCTCGATTTAATATTCACAAACAATCCAACAAACATAAATAAAATAACTACTCTACCACCTGTAGGTCTAAGTGACCATGATATTGTCTTAGCCGAGATTAATATCTGGCTCAGAAGGGTAAGAGAAACACCAAGAAAAATTATGAAGTATAACAACGCAAATTGGACAAATATTAAAAATGACCTAGAAACCATACACTCAGATATTATTAATAATTATCAATCAACGGATGTCAATACCCCTTGGGAGTGCTTCAAAACAAAACTATCAAAATCAGTTGAACAGAACATTCCATCAAAGATGATCACTACAAGCATAGGCTCCCATGGATAATAATTCTCTAAGAAAGCTTATAAACAAGAAAAATAAGTTATATTGCAAAAAATCTAAAGATAGTAACAACACAAATAAATTTAAAAAACTAAAAGCAGAAGTGCAAAAGAAGTAAAGGGAAGCATATTGGAAATATATTGAAAACATGATCTGTGACCTACCAGTAAATGAGCCAGATCAGCATTTAGTAACTGATTCTAAACCAAAAGAACTCTTTCGATACATCAAAGCTATAAGAACAGATAATTCTGGTATTTCAGCACTTAAAAAAGAAATCATTCTTACATCAGTCACCATAGAAAAAGCAAATATCCTTAACCAACAGTTTCAATCAGTTTTCACATCAGAACCAAATGATACAATACCTGATAAAGGACCAAGCCAGCACCCACTAAATATCAACACCTGGCATTATGAAACGTCTTGGTAACATAAACCCTCACAAAGCCTCTGGTCGAGACAATATAAATGGTCGCATTCTCAAAGAACTGAAAGATCAAATAGCACTAACTCTACAACTCATATTTATGAAATCTTTTGATACTGGACAAACACCAACTGATTGGAAACATGCAAATGTAGCTCCTGCTTTTAAAAAAGGGGATAAACATCAGGCCGTAAATTACAGGCCAATATCATTAACTTGCAAATGTTGCAAGTTAATGGAGCATGTAGTTACAAAACACATTATGACACATCTTGAAGAAAACAACATACTCTATGAACTCCAACATGGCTTCTGCCACTCTAGATCTTGCGAAACTCAACTACTCTCATTCATTCAAGAACTTTCCGAATCTGATAATAGAAACATTCAAACAGACCTCATTATCATGGATTTTGCAAAAGCATTTGATAAAGTTCCACACCACAGATTACTATACAAATTACAATATTATGGTATTTCAGCATGTTCAGGAAAAACTTTAGACTGGATTGCTTCATTCCTCTCAAATCGAACTCAAACTGTGGTAGTGGATGGAAGGTCTTCATCTACTCTACCTGTGACATCTGGTGTGCCGCAAGGAACAGTTCTGGGTCCCATCTTGTTTCTGGTTTATATAAATGATGTACCAGATTACTTGACTTACAGTAAACTCAGACTGTTTGCAGATGATAGTATCATATACCGAACTATCAGATCCCAAAGTGACTGTGATAAACTCCAGTTGGATCTTGATGCGGCTGCCAGATGGGAGGAAGAATGGTTGATGGCCTTTCACCCCGACAAATGTACTGTTCTTCCGATCACCAAAAAGAAAAACCCATTCAAACATAACTACATCCTCCACAATCACACATTAGAAACAGTTACAGTACAAACAGAGGCATTCAGTTAAAAATCACTCTGGTCCGACAATTTTCACCCTTGTCACCCCGGAATTCACAGGCATTGTCGGTGTTTGTCCGGCAAAATCGTCGGGAAAATTTCACCCAAAAAATCGTCGGTAATTTTCTTTGATGTTGGGTCAATTGATAAATGCCGGTGAAAGTCGGACTTCCACCAGAATTGTCGGAGTTTTAGTGTCCTATTTGTCTCTTCAAAAAAAAAATCAAGTTCTAAGAGGAAAAAATAAACTCAATGAGAACCAGGTTTCGTATGACTTCCTTTCAAAAAAATTATCGGAACGTATTAATAAATGCTACTAATAAAAAAAAGAAAATTGCATGGCTTCAACGAAACATAAACCTATGTAAAAATATCCCCTCAATTTCCATTTGACCGAGAACACGTCTAATTTCAAACATAAACCTCCGTAGATTCTCATACTGACATGCTAGAATGTTCGGGTTGCACGAAATTGAAGCATGAAATTTCTATTTTTATGACCAATCAAAATACAGTTTAGCGGATTCCCCGCACAAAATATTGTTTGTTACAAAAATAGGAGCCAAAGACGTGGTCCTTTCCAAAATTCGCCGAGGCATTTCAGGACAGGAAAAAGGAACTTTTATACTATTGGAAAGTTCTTTCAGATAAAACACGTTTATGAAGATGTTAGCATAAAAAATGAGAAACGTTATCTACTCAACAAAGAATTTCACAGTCTGTTGAGCGAGGCATCTTGTAAAAAATAATAAAGACCTTTATGGAATGTTTTAAGTAATTCTTGGAACTGAATATTCACTTAAATATTCCCTGCAAGGATATGTGAATATTGATTTTCTCTGAAGCTATTTTTCGTGTGATTTTTATCTTTTTTTAATTCAAAGTTATTAGTAGTGTGCTATTTATAGGTCTTCACTCACAAAGATTAACCTTGACCTAACAAAACCAAATTACGCAATTTTAAGGCTGATATTCGTGTAAATTATTAAATAAGTAACAAATTATTTTATATAATATGATCTTTTAACAACTTTGAGTTCTGACAGTCACAATACTTCACGATGTTCATACTAATTATAAATTATTTTCTGCCATACGCAAAATATTTTCTAAAAATATCCTCTCGATCTTCCAACTATTTGAAATAGGAAAAGCAAGCTTTTCCAAAATAATTAACTGCACTTAGAGATAATTACTTCGTATACACAAGTAGATAAATATTGACAAGTACAATTAATAACAGCAGGTGAGTTAATCCTCTGTTTATCAGGTTCTCGGACATCAGTGAATGTCGGTGAATGTCAGGTTTGTTGTCGGACATTCACCCTGTTTCACCCACAATTCACCGACGTCGGATTTGAGTGATTTTCAACTGAATGCCTCTGTTTGTACTGTACCTCAGCTAAATATCTTGGTGTCACAGTAAAGTCAAAAAATGGGACAAACATATAAATGACATAACATCCAAAGGAAATAAAACATTAGGCTTTTTGAAACGAAATCTTAAACATCAAACCAACACATCAAATTACAGGCACTTGTCAGACCTAAACTTGAGTATTATTGCTCCGTGTGGGACCCTCATATATCAGAATCGATATCTAAAATTGAGATGGTCCAACGACGAGCTGCTCGATATGTCTGTAACAGATATCATAATACAAGCAGCGTTGCCAACATGCTTCAAAATCTAAACCTGCCACTACTTTCACAGCGCAGAGGTTATGCTGTACAAAATCACATACCATCTTGTAGCTATTCCAACAGACACACTTATACTTGCAGACTCAAGAACTAGAAAAAATCATCCACTCACATACAGGCACATCTACACATCAAAAGATTCGTACAGACATTCATTTTTTCCGTCTACAATTCCTCAGTGGAATCAGCTTCCTCCACCACTGGTTCTGGCCCCATCCATTGACAGTTTCAGAGAACAGCTAACACCAACTGTTCTCTGTACACTCATAGATGAATCAAAATTTCGTAAATAGTTTTAATCACGTCTCATTTTTCTGTATCACTTACTTATATGTATATAAAAATTTCTAAAATTTGTCCATGCATGCAAACAGTATGTAATCATCGACTGGACGATGGTATACTGTATACCAAAAGAAGAAGAAGAAGAATTCTCCTATTTATTTTCCTGACCTAAAATAAATTGGTTGGAAATGCCCTGCCTGGGATAAAATGTTGATGTATGACATGTTCGCTTTTTTCGAACCATAAACACCTTTCATACGTTGATAGAAGAATTTGTTCCCTTTGCCCTCACACAGCGGGACGCCATTTTTACCCCGTTTGACCTCTTTGTCCCGCCATTCTAATACCCGGAACGTTCCGGAATTGGATTTTTGGAAGAACGTTTATAGACGATATTCCACTTTCAAATTTTTGGGTAATTGTCGACATCTTACCCCAAATCTACTGGAAACTGGTACCTGACGTCAGTTGAGCGTAATCTAGGAATTCTCCTATTTATTTTTTTACCCTAAAATAAATTGGTTGGATTTCCGCCTGGGATAAAATGTTGATTTATGACATGTTCGGCTTTTTTCCAATCATAAACACCTTTCATGTGTTGATAGAAGAATTTATTCCCTTTGCCCTCATACAGCAGGACACCATTTTTACCTCGTTTGACCTCTTTGACCCGCCATTCTAATACACGGAACATTCCCGAATTGGACTTTTGGAAGAACGTTTATTGACACTTACCAAATCTTTTTAAATGTCCCGCTGGTATGTATCTAGTCACAGTTGAAATCGAATACGTCTTGACAGTTATAATATACACCAGAGAGAGGGTAGGGAACATGTGGAACTAACTGATTGGGGTTTTCGGGTCTAACCAATAATCGGAAATATCTCCGGGTAAATTTTGTACACTCCCCCAGTTTTATTGTTTATTCCCCCTCCAGGTAGAGGTCCATCTAATGGGGACCTCCTTCCAAGGGCCTTCCCATGAATAAGAGGGGTCTTTCCCACAGATTAAATTATTAGATCTTCCTTGGGTTTGTCCCACTACTTTGAGGGAGTGTAAATCGGTCAATGCCAACCAAGGAGCATGGTCGCTATGTGTATCATGTCAACACTTGGAAATTGGGATGCAGGGGTTTCGAACAACTGGTACAGTGGATTCCTGTTAATTGAATACCTTATTTGTCAGGAAAAAATATGCAATTAACAGGAATATTCTATTAAGAGGAGTTTTCAATCTTGCTGTTAAAACATGTCAATTAACATGAAAAGTGTCAAATGATGAGTTAATCATTAAACAAACACAGAGATTAGTCTGTTTTTACAAAATTATTAATTGATTTGACATTTCATAGTTAGATAAATCATTTTAATTAGTTTTTTCAGAATAATTTGCTAAAAAATATATACTTTTAATGTTTAATTTCACAAAACATGTCTTGATTTGAAAATGAAACCATTCAATTAACAGGAATTTCTTAACTATTCAATATGCAATTAAAAGGAATAAATAATATAGAAGCATATAGTAAATGGTTTTGTGCAGCAGAATTGTATGCAATTAATAGAAATATTCTATGAAGAGGTATGCAATTAAATGGAGTTGACTGTACTACTTGCCATACAAAAAGGGCAACTAGCCAATAAAATCCCACAGGCCATTGTGCATGTTGTGTCTGTCCATGTAAATTCAAAACTGATAACCAAAGGTTCACCATAACTTTATAACTAATGATCAACGGGTCAATTTAACAAGTAAAAACTCCAAACAAATTCAAAAAACTATTTACATATATACATTCCCTCCCCTGATATTTTCCCTTAAAAGGCTTAAGCTAGTGGGTCTGGTGTCTGGCCTTAATATCGACCACAGTAATTGCACTTGGTCTGAAGGCCAATACCTCCCAGCACAAACAGCTGTGCCCCTTCCAAATAACTGGACAACTGATCTTTCGAGGGGGATAGAGATTGCAGAAGGGCCACAGAGTGGCCCAGGCCTGATTCTTCTGAACTGTGTCACAGCCACCAGCTTTTATCTCAAACATCCAAGGCATCCCAGATTCTGTTATCACTTGACATGAGCTTTGCCAAGATTTAACATGGTTGGTAATTGGCCCACCTGACCAATGAATTGTAGGCAAATTCCAACCAACTATGGGCAAAATCAGACCAAGTGCAAGTTCAAAGCTCTTTAGCCAATACCCCTGGGAAATCTGACTAAAACAAGACACTGTCTTTCCAAGGGCTGGGGTTTTTAGATTTCCCTTTCCTTGTGTGAAAGGCAAATGAGGGTGTTTCTCTGGATCTGCTGTCATTGCAACATCTATTGAGATGTAGGGTCCATATTTGAGATTCGGACTAGCCAGTGAAATACCTGGGTTCCATTGTTTGGACTGCAGATTATGGGTAGCCACAATGATTGCTCTATAATATCTAAGGCCCTTTAGATCTAGGGTAATCCCCCTGTTCCCTCAGAAAGTCTAACCCCAGCAGCATAATATCTCCAATTGGGGCCTAATAAATGTTCATGTTGAAGGACTGTATGCCAAGCCCCAGTTCAAACGGCCGGGCCACATATCCATTCATCCTGAGCCCCTTCCCCGCCGTGTTCATAATGACTTCCTTTTTAATTGGTGGGGAATACTCTAAAGCTTTGTATACCTCCTCAGATATGCTGGTAACCTGTGCTGCTGTATCTACTACAGCTTGAACAGTTTCACCTTGTACCCACACATGCACCCTTTACATGGTCCCCATTGACAACCATCTAATAGTTATAGTCTCTAGACCTTCCTCTTTGGTATCCCCACCCTCATTTGGGTCCTCTAATAGATCCTCCACTCAGGTTGTCTCACCTTCATCATCTGAAAAACCCAACTCAAATCCTAAGAAGAGTTTCTCTTCACTCTCCCAAGGATTCTTTGCTTACTCAGTTGGTTGGGGTCATCGGGTAACTCCTATGTTTGTTGTTCCTCTATCTCAGTACTTTGGGCCCATAATGGGGAACTTGGACTTTTCACTTTATCACTTTGTCCCTGCCTTAACCAGGCTGGGCTAAATGACTGGGTGACAGCCTGTTCCCCATAGGTCTTCCCTGGCCCCTCTTTTTGATTAATTTCCCCTTTACTTGGTTCTCCCTGACAGAGACCTTTCTCCTTAAATGGGTATGGCTCAGGCCTCTTGAGCTGACCCCTTAGAGTTTAAAGGACTCCTAAACTCTTCAAAGTTCACTCTACGCTTGGGGGAGCCGGATCTTTCCAACTTTGGGCATTCCCTCTTGAAATGTCTCATGTCCCCACAGAAAAAACATCCCTTACTTGCAGGTAAGGGGCTCTGGGACTGGGGAAGATTCATTGTTGGGGTTCCCAGTAGTTTGCACATTTCTGCTAAAAGACTCCCCTCTAACTTTGAGATTTGACTCTGGAGGCTTTCTACCTGCCCAGAAAGTCCCTCCATTTTGTCCTGCCATTTATCCATCTTATTCTCCAACTTTTCTATCCTTCCCTGGTAACCTTCGTCCATCCCACCCTTTTGGGAAATGACTTGGAAGCAGAACAGACAGTGTAGGGTTCCTCATGGGAATGCCTTGTGTCTGGGCTGACACATTTCACCTCGCGTCTGCTGCCCCAGCCAATTATAGCTTGGTGGTTATGCTGGTGCCACCTTATCTTATCCACTGCTTCTTCAATATTGGCGGGCCTTATATTGGATGTGTAGCTGCCTGCCTCTTTATCAGCAGCACCTTGGCACAGTCTGACTGCCTGGTGATACGTATGGTCTTCCGGAAGATTGCGGAAGGCTTTGGTGGCCAGGGACAGCACACGGTCAGCCCAGTCTTCCAAGGATTCCTCAGGTGTTTGTTTTGCATTCTGGAACTGGACCTGTGCAGTCTCGGGAAGTTCTTTAAACCTGAACCTCTTCTCAAGCTTGCACACAAGGTCCTAATATGCCATGTGTTGGTTCCTCTCCACAAGGAGTGCATAGAATTTGCTTGCCTTGCCATCAAGGCACCAGCAAGTACAGCTGATCCTTGCACTCCCTAGGGGTCAATTCACTAACTTTGGCATACCAGGAGAACTTGGCAAGAAGTCAAAATCAGGGCTATAATCTCTAACAGGCCCCCTATGAGGGCGTCGTGCCTCAGCCATAGTCTGTAGCCCTAGCGTGCTGGGGGTCCCTATAAGGTCTGGCTGTGTCAAATTTGAAAGCCCCATCCTGTCATCGCCCCTTGCCCGGGCACCCTTGTCACTCCTATGGTCATGTCTACTACTGGGCCCTATCAGACTGGGCCTCATACAGGTCATGACGGGCCCTCACATCACAGGCCCCTGTATGATCCCTGTATTTAGGTGTCCAGTCTCTCCTGTGGGATGGGGACAGATTTTCCTTAAAGCCTGAATCTAATTCCTCACACCCTACTTCCTCACTGCATGAAATCTGTATAAGTAGGGGAGGGGGACCTTGAAAATCTCTCTGATTTAAATGTCTGGCAGAGTCCCCTTATGGATGGGGTCTTCGGGGGTCTATCTCCGGACGGACCACTAGGTCCACAGGCGACCCCGTCAGCACCCCCCCTGGAACGGCCGGCTCTACTCCCATTAATCTATTCATCAGGCCTAGCCAGCCTGTCTTTGTTTCTTAGTTCCTCCTCGCCAATATCACTTTCTCCGGCCAGCTTTTTATCAATGTTATAAGCTGACCCAAAGTCTATGGCATTTAATAATGCTAGGGACAGGCGGAGGTGGGGATATCAACCAAATCTTCAAGGAGAATCCCCCCTTTCTCCTTCCCCATGTCCCATATATGACATGCAATTTTCTGCCCCACTCCTAGCAGCAGTGTCAAATCCTCAAATGGACAATTATTTATTTGGACTTTGGTCATTTTGGCAATATAATACAGGATAATTACACAATAATAGCAATAAAAAAATCTTACCTCTAATCTGTACAAGTCAAATGGAAAAAACAACAACACACTAATAAAACTACAAGGGGAATATAATTTTATTTAATTAAAACATACACAGGGGATAAATAAATACAAACCACAAAGGGGCACTAGCTTGCCACACTGCCACGGGAGGGGCAGTCAGCAAGCAAGTGTTCTCAGTATAAGGGGCGGGCTTTACGGGAATTGGGCACTTAGGTTGGGAAATAATAAGGTAAATTGATATATAATTGTAGGGGGTTGGTGTTCCTATGACCAGATAATAGCCAACAGACCCTCCGATGGCTACCACGTGAAATCAAACATATTAAATTAGTTTTAAAAAAAATATTCATTTTGAAATGGCCTGCCAAAAATACTTTAAACGACAAGATTTAACCCTTTAGACAGGAGAGTTCCACTGAGGTATTGCATGATGGGATTGTTTCCTTGGGTTTTCGAGTATAATTGAAAAACCAGGGTCGACCAGACCTGTTAAGGTCATAAATCGGTTGCTAGATTACCTACAAAATGTATCATACCATATCTTCCCCAGACTGGCCAGAGCCAAGGTACATGTACCACTTGGATGCGTAAAACAATAAAACTAATCACTTTCATGGTGGGTAACTATTTACAGACATGGGCCGGTTACTTACAGGACCGTAAAGACGGTTTACATAACACCACTAACATGACTAAAAAAGTTTAATTAACTAGTGATGTGATGTTCTGTGTGTGAGTCCATCATTTTAGTTTTTAGTTTTTATTCAACTACACTCAAATATTCCCAAATATCACCAACAACAATTTATTACTGAAAATGTTTAAACTGATAGTTTTATCATTGTTCAGAGCAAGGTACTTGTTTAAAGTTAAATATGCCAAAAAAAGAAGAGAAAATATCAGATTCTAAGGACATTTGCATACCCCTATCGGCGTCTGTGGCCAGCATAACTTTGTTTCTAGTGGACGGATCATCTTCAAATTTCAGTATGTGGTTTCTTGGCATAATGGCTATCCCGGGTTTTAATTTCGGGTTTATGGCCC
>MJUU01021550.1:168289-190596 GCA_002080025.1 Modiolus philippinarum
AACTACTGAGCCAATTGGCACCAAACTTGGCCACAATAGTCCTTTGGTGGTCCTTTACAAAAAAGGTGTTTTTCAGGCCCGTGCAATATCCAAGATGGCGTCCAGTGGGAAATGGCCCCTATGGGAAAACACATTTAAAGATCTTCTTCTCTGCAACTACTGAGCCAATTGGCACCAAACTTGGCCAAAATAGTCCTTTGGTGTCCCTTACAAAAAGGGTGTTTTTGAGGTCTGCACGATATCCAAGATGGCCGCCGTCGGAAAACATAGTTTTAACATTAGACGCTATGGAAAAACACATTCAAAGATCTTCTTCTCTGAAACTACTGAGCCAATTGGCACCAAACTTGGCCACAATAGTTCTTTGGTGGTGCCTTACAAAAAAGGTGTTTTTCAGGTCCACGCGATATCCAAGATGGCCGCCAGCGGGAAACATAGTTTTAACATTGGACCCTATGGGAAAACACATTCAAAGATCTTCTTCTCTGAAACTATTAAGCCAATTGGTGCCAAACTTGGTCACAATAGTCCTTGGGTGCTCCCTTACAAAAATAGAGTTTTTTGGGTTCGTGCTATATCCAAGATGGCCGCCAGCAGAAACATAGTTTTAATATTGGACCCTTTGGAAAATACATTCAAAGATCTTCTTCTCAGAAACTACTAGTTCAATTATAACCAAACTAAGCCACAATTGCTCTTAGGTGGTCCCATCCAAAAATGTATCTGGTAGGTCCGTAACTCATCCAAGATGGCCACCATCTGGAACATAGTTTTTACAATGGCCCTATTGATTTTAAGGGAAACCTCTGCCCAAATTTTTGAATTTTTATTTGAAATGTGGTCTGAATGTTTTAATTTCAGCAATATGTATTACAATGTACTTTGATTATAAGGGGAACCCCTGCCCAAATTTTTTTTGAATGGTGTTCTGTTATGGGTTGTAATGGATGGTGGATCTTTCAGTTGCCATGGAAACCAAATAAGAATACTGTAATTTTAGAAAAAAAAAGTATTCTGCTAAATTTTATGTTTTGCATTCTATTGGAAATGCCTTTTATCTATGTCAGCCATGGTCCAGGTGAGCGATACAGGCTCTTGAGAGCCTCTTGTTTCACTTATCCAGATAACAGGACTTCAAGTGGCCCTATATTTCCTATGATTCCTATAAAATCCCTATCTTTTTACCAATGCCCTATAATCCCTATATTTTGGTTGGAAATGGGACTTTTCCCTATATATACCCTATAATTTGTTAAAGAGAAGTTGAAACATTGATATCCTAATATTTTTCATCATTACGAACCCCAAAAAAAATTCTGCCTTGCCCCGCTTGCCATTTTGATTTTAATTTTACTCGTAATAAAAATCCATCACACAAGAAAAAATCCATATGATGTTTAGTAGATACCTTTTATGATTTTAAACATGCATTCAACAGTATTGCAAGTGAAACAGTGTTGCAGTAGGGGGAAATAACCCTATAATGTCCCTTTAAATTATTAAATTTGTCCTATAATGCCCTATTTTTCGAGAAAATGTGCCCTTTTAAATGCCCTATATTTAAACCGAAGTCCACTTGAAGGCCTGAGATAATGAAAATATATTTTTTCAGATCTGGACTCTGAGTAATCATGCTTCATAAAATAATCTTGTTTTGGAAATGGATTTATATCAAAGCTTCGTCAATGGTTTACGGATTCCTTGTAACTATGTAAAAATGTCTTTGTAATGTGAATTGTGCTATTTGAATGTTGTTTGTTATATCTGATTTATTAAATAAAATATGTTTACACAAAAACAAAAAATGAAAAAAACTTCTGTTCTATTAAGGGGAGATAACTTGTAGGTTAATAATAGGAAATATCAGTTTTTCACCATATATTCATAAAAAAGTTTAGTAAACCCTAAATGTTTTTCATGCAAATCAAAGGCAAATATATTTTCTAATAATTTACCAAATTAAAAAAAAAATTCTCTCTGATGTAACTAAAATTTTTAATGACAGAGTTCTTGCTTTAATGGCCATTAACCACGATACTGACATTATCATTCACTATATTTCAAAGGAAATTGATACAAATTACCAATAAAGAGGAGATATATAGCATCAAAACAGCAAAAAAAAAAACATGTATGAACTTCATACTCCAAAGAAAGTATGAAAGTTTACAGAAAGTTATCATAATTTCTTAATTTCACATGACAAGACTTACAAACTCTTTTATAGAAAAAAATATTTTTTAGATGTTTCCAAATGAAATACATGTTTTAATGGCAGTTGTTAAATATAAGACAAAACTATACAAGCCAAGACTTGGTGTGTGTTCTACCTGGATAGCTGGTATGTCTGCTGGCACATGTACAGTACCTATATGGGTAAAGAAAGGAACGATAGCATTTCCAAAGGATCCAGACACACATGTAGTTATGGTTGGACCAGGTAAGTTTATAAAGTATCCTTACCTAGAAACCAAGGGTAAGGTGTAGTCTTGTAACAACTCCGTAATAAGTTGTGAAGGGATGTATGTGAAGAGATTATTTACACATATCCATAAAAATATACATTCTCTGTACCTTAAAGGTCTGTTGAACTAGTGTCTTTGTGATATTGCAAATAAGTTGTGATGCAGGTAGAATTTGCAGCTCTTCAAATACGCCTTATTCTAACTTTTCTCTGGTGCCATTTTACCTTGGACTGACTGGCTAAACAGGGAAAATATTTTTTTCTTTTTTGATAAAAAAAATTGGTTGAAAATGTACCCTATGGATAAAGAGAATGATTCATGATACCTTTTTCTGAATATCAACTCCTAAAAGATTAAATTTAAAGTAGATGATCCAACTTATTCTCTCTGCTCATGATGCTTGGCAGACATGATTGACACTGACTGACCTTTATTGACCCTTATATATTATCCGTAAATTTTCCGGAACTGAACAGAACATGAAAAGTAAGAAAGTCATGTATTCTTTGGATGAAGGAATATGTTCTTGTATTTGTCAAAAAACAGTTTATTGCTCTCTTGTTGCCCAAACTGTTCTATAAGTTTGTATTGAGTAGGATTTTCTCATATACATTAACACCATAATCCTTTTACTGTGGAAGTACTTTTATTCATGGACCTCAATTTTCGTGGTTTTTACACTAATCATTTTTTCATGTGTACTTAAATTCGTTGTTTCGAATTCTATGAATTAAAGCTCTATGGACAAACTGCATTTCGTTGGGAACTTATTTTCGTGGTTTAAGAGATCAACATAATCCATGAAAATTGAAACCCCACGAACAAGTACTTTCACAGTATTTGTTTATTTACAATACAAATTACATCATCTCTATAGTATGGAGAGCTGACATTTATGCTTAATGCAAGAAAAAAAATAAGAAGCATTATTCAGTATCTAATTTGAATTCTGCTCAAATCTGTCATCAAAGTATGGACAGTCACTGATTTCTGAAGATCTAATGATGTTTCATTATGGTGAATATGTATGTTTGAGAACATTTTTTCTACATCAAAACATTTGTCTACCAAATATTCTAAACTCGTGTCTATTCCTTTCATCAATGATTTTGTTGTGGAAGCATAATTTGAACCTCCTAAAGCCATTGTAATATCTTGGTTTGTGTTTAGTTTATTCATTACATTGCATATTATATCACAAAAATAAATAAAAATTTGTAAGACTGGAGTACAATTCAGAGACTAACACCTGTGAATTTTAACATTTAGTATAAGTTGAATGAGAAAATAAAAAAAAATGGTCAAAACAAAATAAAATTGAAGCATTCTCAGAAGGCCTTCACTGCACCTTAGGGCTATTCCATTAAAAAGGATGTACCAGGGTGGGAACGCAGAATATGAAAATTCTTTTTGGTTCTTGTTGATTTTGTATCTTATTTGTCCATTTCCCTTGGTTGTGGGGGTAGTAGAAAATTGCCTTCACACACTGGAACATGCATTTTAATGGAAAAGCCCTTATTTATGATGTAAATTCAGTATATAAAATTAATTTGCTATTTTATACAGGTACAGGATGTGCACCATTCAGAAGTTTTATACAGGAAAGAACAGTAGATGGTAAAAAAGGTATTCTTATGGACTTATCTTTGTTATATTTTTTTGCTCAAATGGTTGTAGCTAGTATGACCTTTCCTATTACTTTGCGGCAGTCGTCATAGCCACTTTTTTTAGTTTGTGAAAATTAGAGGCACAGACTGATGTTTTACTGGTAATTTTTACATATTTTTTTTCTGCTTGATGTTTTGAGACCTCCCAAAATGTTCAAAATTTTGTATGCTAATGTGCCATTTCAAATGAAGTTTTATTAAAGCCCTTCTTACACTATACTGCATAGCAAAATGGATGTCAAAAGGAAAAAAAATAATCTTTCTTCAGAGGTCAATACATGTGTTCTTTCACCTGTTACAATGAAAATGCACAAAAAACGAAGGTATACATAAATTACACCATAGATGTACTGGCCTGTCACTGAATAAACCAAACTGACACTAGAAACCTACCAAATTTATATGGGTAACATACCAAAAGGAACCAAGTAAAGTAGACTGTAAGCGGAATATGCTATGTGAGCACAGTAGAGAAAAAATTAATAACATCAATATGACAAATCTATACCATATAAAAAATTTGTAATCAAGATTAAAAAGAAAATAATTATATACAGTTGAACTTCGATGTTTTGTACAAGGGACTGATGAAAACAGTTTGAGCCAAAGGAGTGTTCGAGAAATCGAGGTCAACTATTTTAAAATTTGAACAAAGATACCACAAAAAGGGTTTGAGGCATTCATGGTGTTCGAGTTATTGTAGTTCGAGCCATCAAAGTTCTACTGTATTTGATTTTCTTTCTTTTGCCTATTCAACAGCTTATTTGACACAGATAATTATGTAAATACTCGTATAAACTGCATGCATGACCAAATGCTATCAACGCTCCATCATACATGTATATGGGTAAGACTACAATAATAAAAGTACAGGTAATGCTCTTCAACATACATACTAGCAGCAAAATTAGTCAGGTGACATTTCAATGTATTTCTCATGAATTTTGTTTCTTTCCCACTCAGTCAGTGTTTATAACTTAAATGATTTAATACCTGTTATCTGTCTAGTTAAAGTCTGTTCATCAATTTAATCTAGCTTTCATAAAACAGATGCAAGGCATAACTGAATAATATGTAAACCTATATAGCTAGGGCACATTCACCAGAGACTTTGTGCCATACATGTCCATTCTAAGTTTAGACCATGTTCAAAATTTTTCACAATACAAAACAAATAACCAAATATGTATCATATTCACAGGATAAAAAAGGGGACAATATTTGAAGGGTTACACTGGAGAATTTAACATGAATTTAGGATGTAACAATCATACTCCCTTAATAATGATTGCACATTTAATTTTATTAAAATATAATAAATCAGTTTTACAGCATTTTCATGGTAAATTGAATTTTTTTTTTTGCTTTTTTTTTACATGGATATTCTCCTTAGAAGCCATACACAACACAAAATTTAATGTTTGGTTTGAATTTTTCATACCAAACTAACTAGTGGAAATAATCATCCACTATACAGTAGAATACAGAATGTAACATCAATAACCTCTTTTGAGGTACTGCTTATGAATTGTGATAGAGAAGAAATTTCACTAAATGAATGAAAATGGATATGATTTTTCACTTTGCCTTGTTTTTTTATTATAGGAAATACACTGTACTTTGGCTGCAGAAATAAAGATAAAGATTTTTTCTGTAAAGATGAATGGACAAGTCTTGTAAACAAAGGTTTACTCAACTTGTTTACAGCATTTTCTAGGGATCAGGTATGATGATGTCATGTGTTTTTGATAATTCTGCAAATTATTTTTACATTTCATGTGTTTAAGGTGGATCGACACTAATACACAGCACATGTGATTGGCGCATATAGAAAATCAAGTCAGATGTGGAATTGACTTGATTTCTAAGTCAGAATGTTGTTTTCTCAGCATTTTCATTTTGATGTCATAGTAAAGTGACACATTTATATCATTCACTTTCCCACGAATATAATATCTACCTTCTGCGGTAAATATTTGCATGTTGTAAACTACATAAATATATCTCTCTTAATCAAATTGTGACATAGAATTTTTTTCAGCTCAACAGATAGCTGAAGTTTATCTCTCTTAAATATAAAAAAATTTAAAAAAATCTATCTGGTATTTATAATACCTGCGTCGCCAACGGTGATCACAGGTGTAAGAGCCGCTCGACTCTGTCCGTCCGTCCGTCACACTTTGGGGTACCAAGTTTGTGTAATCTGAAACTCAGACACCTTTAACCTGATACTTTTAAACTTTGCACAGTTGTTCAAGACACATTGAAGATGTGCACCTCCCCTTTTGGTGAGATTTGGAAAAAAATTGTATAATTTATCCATTGTTGAACTTCGTCATTTTTTCATCAAATTTCAACATTATGGTACTGAGTTTGTGTAATCTGAAACTCTGACATCTTATACCTGATGCTTTTGAAACTTTGCACAGTTTTTCTGGACACATTGAAGATGTGCACCTCCCCTTATGTTGAGATTTGGATAAAAATTGTTGAATTAATCAATTGTTGAACTTAGTCATTTTTTCATCAAATTTTAACATTACGGTTCTGAGTTTGTGTAATCTGAAACTCTGACACCTTATAACTGATGCTTTTGAAACTTTGCACAGTTATTCTGGGCACATTAAAGATGTGCACCTTCATTTTTGGTGAGATTTGGACAAAAATTGTCGAATTTATTCATTGTTGAACTTAAGTCTTTTTTTCATCAAATTTTAACATTACGGTACTGAGCTTGGTTAATCTGAAACTCTGACACCTAATACCTTATGCTTTTGAAACTTTGTACAGTTGATCTAGACACAATGAAAATGTGCACCTCCCATTTTGGGCAAATTTGAATAAAAAATGTCGAATTTATGCATTGTTTAACTTAGTCATTTTTTAAACATATTTTAACATTACAGTGCCTGATTTGTGTAATCTGAAACATTCACATCTCTGACTAAATACCTCTATAGTTTTAACTGTTGTTTGAACAAATTGATGATGTGAACCTCCCCTTTAGGCCAGGTTGATTTAGAAAATGTCAAGTTTATCTATTATTGAACTTGTACTTTATTTATCATATTATATCATCAAGGTACTGAATTTTTGTCCATAGATGGTGCAAAGTTTTGAACACACTGATCATTGGCAGCTATTCTTGAATTTTTGCATTGCTTTCACATATTTTCTCATAAAGATTCAAAGTAAGTATTTATTTAAAACTCAGGTATGGTTTTTACTTTTGCTGAAGTGATATGGACTATTTTCATTTTATGCTTTGTTCAACTTCGTACATTTAGTTTTGTTTTTTTCTTCTTTGTTTGTCTATACATGTAACAGTAATATGGTTGAATTTATGGCGGATTTCCCAGATGATTAACGTATTTTATTTGCAATTCTTCAATGAACATACCAATATTCCTCTAGTAACACCTATAAAACTCCTTCTAAACTCCTGTCTTTTGTCTGCTAATCAATTACTCAATTTTCTATAGAATTCTATTGTATACCAATTTGTCATTACTGGAGTATCAAGGTAAACCCCTTCAGGCAGTACAAATTGGTATACAATAGAATTCTACAGAAAGTTGAGTAATTGATTAGCAGACAAAAGACAGGAGTTTAGAAGGAGTTTTATAGGTGTTACTAGAGGAATATTGGTGTGTTCATTGAAGAATTGCAAATAAAATATGTTAATCATTCGGGAAATCCGCCATAATATAATCTCAATTATAACTTGCATTTGAAGAATGTTTTTGCAATAAGGTAAATGAATACATGCTTGAATTTGTAAACCTATACATGACATTCTGTTAGGTTGGAAAAAAAAACTTTCTTAGTTGAACATGAGTGATGGTGAAGCAGGTCCAGACATGTAATTGGTCTTGTTTCATATGAAAACTAAACAATAAACATGTTCTCAGGGTTCCCTATATCTTCTTTGTAAAAACTACTGAATTTTGACTAATTTTCAAAGCCTTATTACAGGAAAAGATGATCGGTGACATTTTTATTTTATTTTTGGAACACATGAGTTAAGACTTACAAAATACCTTAAAATAAAAAAATTCTGTCTGATATTTTTATTAGGCAAGAACTACCTTAACCTTCTGTTACATTGATCTAAACAAACTTATTTTACCCCCTGCAAACTAAGTTTAGGGGTATTAAGGAATCCCTCTGTGTGTCTGCCAGTCTGTCCACACATCTTGTAAATGCAATTCCTCTTCAGAGTGGTATTATTCCACCATTTTTGTTTTATACTTGTTCATTTAGGTTTCAAACATTTAGTATTTAAACTAACAAAATAATTATTTAAAATGTAAATAAATGTCAAAAGTATTTAAAATCTTAACATTTTCATTAGAAAAATGTGCTTTAAATATGTAGCTGGATATACAGAACACAGAAATTTAGCAAGGGAGATAATTTGATAAAAGAATTTTATATAGATATCAATCTATATAATAAGTTTATTTCACAATTTATCTCGCTTATTTCAACAGTGACCCCTAATTTTTATTTTTTTATTATATATAAACAATATAATGAGTTTAAAACACACAAAAAAATATAAACAAAATCTATAAATGATTTTTAAATTTATCCTCTCATATACATGTAGTCATTTTCCCTATCATTTCTTTGTAAAATCCTTAAATTTTCAATTTCATTTTTTTCGCTTAATGCATGATGACCTCTAAATTTTATTTTATATTTTGAACAATGATACAATTATGTTTCTACACAAAAAATTTCACAAAATTCTATAATAGGAAATTAATACCCTGTAGACACCTTAAACCACATGAAAGATTTGGTTGAAAAGGACACTACATGGAGACATGCATATGTAGTGTTTCACATCTTGTTAAAAAAATTCAAATGTAGATACATGTATTGTGAAATAAAGCTGTAGGAGGGAAACATTTATTTTTTTCGTCCATCCAAGTGCATATTGTGTCCAAATGAATTATGTGTCCTTTCTTTATTTACTTATACGCTTGTTCACTTTCCATTGTTTACTTTGCTGTGGATGTTAGTCCTGGTTTGGGGACCACACTTGTTCTCTCTAGTTTATTTTCTAGATTTCACATTACCCAAAGTTTTGTAACATTTGGAGGGAGAAACTTCCTAAGCGAATAAAAAATTTCCACTTTACATTTTGCCAGATATGTTAGTTATTAAAATATCATGAATAAATTTTCAAATGTTTCCAAGCATTAAATTTTCAGCAATAGTATCAGACTACATTATATTTGGGTATTGAAATCAATAATTTAAAGAATCATTTAAATACAATAAATACCCAAATTTCATAATAAACGGTAAATTTCTTTATGCTATACACATGTTTCAAGGAGTAACCTGTCATCAGCAGCATTAAGATCAAACAATATGGAAAGCCATAATTCAAAAGTAGTCAAGAAAGAAGTACTCATTACCAAAAATATCGAAGTAGGAGGCCAAATCTAGTACCAAGGATATCCACCGAGTGCCACACACAGAATAAGCCCTGAAGTATTTTTAAGGGGTTATAGGAGGGTGCCCAAGGTCCAAAAAGAGGCTTTATTTTCGAGTTTGGGTTAATGGAATCACACACGGTTAATTTTTGTTTTAAATGATAGAACAACTATTAAATTTCAAATTTTTAGCTGTCATAGAAAGTTCCTGTGGTCATGATTTCTCCAATTTCTCCTATTTTAAGGGTACCCTAAAACAGTGCTTTGGATATGGTATCTTTAAAGTTATAGAAAATAGTAGTGCTCTCTTACATGCTAATAAAAAGCTATTAACGGTAAAGTCCAGACCAGAAATATTTATTTGAATCATAGAATGCAAGTTATTTTTGACTGGTTTTTGTAATTTATCAGTATTAATGTCGGGGTAAATTTGAGTCTAAATTAACAACATTTTCATTAAATGCGAAATAACTATGCTTTATTCCTGAAATATTCCAACTTTAACGAAAGTACATATACAAATTGTACCTATGCTCCAAAAATCATGGATGTAATGTCCACTGTTGAAGTGATATCAACAAATAAAAAGCCAAAATTTGCACAAAACTTTCAAATTTTAGTCGATAAGACCATGCCAATTGGTCATGTTCATTTGAGTGTACAACGAAAGATAACTCTAATCATTTCTTGTCAGAATTACTTGACAAGCCTAGGTCTAGTTAAATAGCGGGAATCGAGTAACAATTTCACATTGCTTATGTTTTGATTTTCCAAGCACATGTATTTGTTTTCACGTTTAAAATCACTTTTCCATATCATTTCAGATAATATTATAAGGTTTTGTTTCAGTAGTAACGGTCTTACTAAGATGTCAGTGTGTGTTTTTTTGGGGAAAATTGACTTATTTATAACAAAAGTATTTATTTCGCCTAAACCTAGTTTATTTTTTATACGACCGCAAAAATTTTGCGGTCGTATATTGGTATGGTGCTGGCGTCGTCGGCGTCGGCGTCTGTGGACAGCATAACTTTGCTTCTAGTGGACAGATCATTATGAAATTTTAGTATGATGTATCTTGGCACAGCGTAAACAGAGGTTTTAATTTTGAGTTGGTGGCCCCGCCCGTTTTAGAAAAAGGGGCCAAAAAGGGGTGAAATTGGGTGTTTTCACATTTTTGACTGTAGAAACTTTATTAATTATTGGATTTTGATGGGGTTTGTTTCAGTGTGCTCCTGAGAAAATTTCCAATCTGGAGCATGCCAATGGATTTCACGTAGCATGTACCGCTCACGAGATAAATGGGGCCCAACAGGGGCAAATCTCAAAAAAATTTTTTTTTTAATTTTTAGTCCGATTTTGATGCAGATTTGTTCAATGGATCCCTTGTGAAAAATTAATATGGCGCTCAGCTATTTGATTTTTGATAACTTGTTTCCTTTCCCAGCTATGAGGGGCTGAACGGGGCCAAAATTGCAAATTTGCAGATTATGTAGAATTTTTATTTTTCATCGGATTTCAATGGGATCTTTTTCTTTGGATTTCTCTTGATCTAAGCTTTCAGTAACATGCAACGGATTTGGCGTAGCTCTTACTGTTTCCGAGCTACAAGGGCTTACAGGGGCCAAAATTGCAATTTTTCTAAATATGTCATATCTTTATTTTTCATCGGATTTCGATGGGATTTTTTTCTTTGGATTCCTCTTGATCTAAGCTTTCAGTAGTATGTCAACGGATTTTGTGTAGGTCTTACCGTTTCCAAGCTACAAGGGGTCAAAAATGCAATTTTTCTAAATATGTCAAATCTTTATTTTTCTTCCGATTTCAATGGGAATTTTTTCTTTGGATTCCTCTTGATCTAAGTTTTCAGTGGTATATCAACGGATTTTGTGTAGGTCTTACCGTTTCCGAGCTACAAGGGGTCAAAGGGGCCAAAAATGCAATTTTTCTAAATATGTCAAATCTTTAATTTTTTATTGGATTTCGATTGGATTTTTTTCTTTGGATTCCTCTTGATCTAAGCTTTCAGCAGTATGTCAATAGATTTTGTGTAGGTCTTACCGTTTCCGGGCTGCAAGGGGTCAAAGTGGCCAAAAATGCAATTTTTCTAAATATGTCAAATCTTTATTTTTCATCGGATTTCGATGGGATTTTTTTCTTTGGATTCATCTTGATCTAAGCTTTCAGTAGTATGTCAATGGATTTTGTGTAGGTCTTACCGTTTCCGAGCTACAAGGGGTCCAAGGGGCCAAAAATGCAATTTTTCTAAATATGTAAAATCTTTATTTTTCATCGGATTTTGATGGGATTTTTTTCTTTAGATTCCTCTTGATATAAGCTTTCAGTACTATGTCAACAGATTTGGTGTAGCTTTTACCGTTTCCGAGCCACAAGGGGTCAAAGAGGCCAAAGTTGCAATTTTTCTAAATATGTCATATCTTTATTTTCATCAGATTTTGATGGATTTTTTTTCTTTGAATTTCTATGGATGTTAAGTTTTAGTTGATAGTACATATTTGCATAGCTCTTACGGTTTTTTATCAGTAAGTAATCAAAAAGGTTTATTTTTTCCCTATTTTATTTCTAGCTAATAACTGTGTCTAGCTTCTTTTTGTGTCCATCTAATTATTGTGTCAAGCTCTTTACTGTGTCCACATTCACTTTAAACTACTTTTGTTGAAATTTCAGTGGTCGACATGCTGAGGTCGTATCATGCTGCGGTCGGCGTAGCCCTTTATTAGCAGTTAGTTTTAAAATTAAATTCAAACTTTCCTTTAAAGAAAAATCCTATAAAAGTCAGAAATGCGCAGATCTTTATACCCGAAAGAACCCCTCATATCACGGAGGTGCAAATATTCAAAATGATGGGCCTTTGAAACAAAATGCAACCTTTGAAACTTGTTGAATAAAGACAACAGACAAATCATTACTAAAGAACTACCCCAATAAAATTTACAACAATATTCGAATTTCGTTGCAGTTTTATCTGTGGAATCAAGCTCACTTTAAAATGTATCCAAATTTTCAAAATTTTAGGTGCTGACATTTGACCCTATCTAAAATAAAATGTGACCAAATTCAATCTCTACTACATCGTCATTTCGATGCGCCATCGTATCCTCTTTCCAAACATGTATAATACAGGTGTGTGTTATTCCGTTAACCCAAAATCGGAAAAATCATCTCTTTGGCACCCTACTATAGAATTTTGATGAAAACAGTAAATTTCTATAAAAAAGCAAGGTAATTTTTTCATGTCAGACAAGAGTGACTACTGGGCTGTTGAATTTATTACAGAAAATTCTGATACTACATGTCTATTTTACCTCTGATGATTTATACTAAAACTTGCCCTCTTTGGTCATTCCTTAATATCTCTTGTGCATGTCCAATAAAATTAATCTATCATCTGTGTAGAATTATTAAGCTGTTGTATTCAGAGAATAATTAAGATGTTGGGAAAAAGTATATCACTCATGTGCATTCCATCATAATCTGATGTATTTATTGTCTCAATTATTTTCCATTTTCAGGATGAAAAAATATATGTTCAACACAAGATAATAGAAAGCAAGTCTATGTTATGGGAAATATTAGAGAATGGTGGCTGGTTTTATGTGGCAGGGTATGTTGAAATATTTATGCAGTAAAACTTCAATGGCTCGAACACCCCAGGGAATAATGATTGATGAAAACGGTTCAAGATAGATGGGGTTCGAGCTATCGAGGTTGAACTATGTTTTAACTTGAACAAAAGGGACCAGAAAATGGGTTTGAGACATCCATGGTGTTCGAGTTATTGCAGTTCGAGCCATTGAATTTCTACTGTATATAATGGCTCCTTTATGAGAACACTTCTCAATACAGCTAAAACATTTATACATAGATATTTTGTACTAAATTTGGAACTTGCACAATATTCTGATGTTATACGAGATCAAAGAGTATGTGTAGTTGAAAATGAAAAAGATGGCAGACTTTTCTTGGAATTAAGCAAACATTTCTGTCAAGAAATGAAGAATCAGAAATTGTTGATAAATTTTTACTTTTTAAAGAAAGTGTTCTAATTTTTAGCTCACCTGGCCTAAAAGACCTGTAATTTTGATGAAAATCTGAAAACCCATCTTGGAGTTATAGCCCTTTTTCCGTTAAATTTTCAATTTTTGCATTTTATTTCAAAAAGTGTAACAGATAGAGGTCAAGTGTAAATTGCAAAAATGTTCAGCATATCAAGATCTACCCACCCTGAAATTTGGAAGAAAATCCATAAACCCTTGTAGGAGTTATTGCCTTTTTTTCACCGAATTTTTGAAATTTTCGTATTTTTCATCTTTTATTTCCAAAACTATAGAAGATGAAGGTTAAGCGTAAATTGATGAAATGTTTGCCATGCTGTGGCTACTTCAAAATTGATGTTGAAAATTGTTCCTTGACCACCATTTTCAAAATGGCCGCCAAAAAAGGCGGGAAAATTCAACATTGTCGGATTTCAATGAAATTTGGTTTCCAAACAGATATTGATGTTGCAACTTCAAAACAGGTGTTGAAAATTGTTTGTTGACCGCCATTTTCAAAATGGCCGCCAAAAAAGGCAGAAAAATTCAACATTGTCCGATTTCAATGACATTTGGTTTCCAAAACCAAATTGTTCTTGATGTTGTAACTTCAAAACTGATGGTAAAAATTGTTCATTGACCGCCATTTTTAAAATGGCCGCCAAAAAAGGCGGGAAAATTCAACATTGTCTGATTTCAATGAATTTTTATTTCCAAGTAGATATTGATGTTGCTACTTCAAAACCGATGTTGAAAATTGTTTGTTGACTGCCATTTACAAAATGACATCTCGACTTCAAAACTGGTGTCGAAAGTGGTCCTTAGCAAGAACGTTTTTTGTCAAAAATGCCCAACAAAGAAATATAGTAAAACATGATCAGACTTCAAAAACAGTTCAAGATATTGGAGGTGTTTGAGCAACGAAAGTTTGAGAAACTGAAGATCAACTGTATAACTTACAATGTTACCTTGATTGTGGCAACTGAAAGCCAGGTGAGCGATACAGGCTCCTGGGAGCCTCTGGTTTCTGTTAGTCTTTTTACTTGAATTTCTAAGGCTAACTTGTAGATGGATTACATCAATTTCTGGATATAACAAATATGCTTCAGCTTAGTTTTGTACTTTTTAGAAATGCCAAAAGGATGCCAGATGATGTAAAAGATGCTATGAAACAAGTTATAATGGAATGTGGAAACAAAACAGATGATGAGGCTGAGATTTACATTAGGAAATTAGAACAATGTCGTAGATATCAGGCAGAGACATGGTCATGACCAAGTGTTGTCATAGTAACCAAATTTACTTTTTGAAAATCGAGCATACTAATACAGATCCTGGAAAAATCATGATGTGTTAATTGATAACAAAGCATTCATTCAAAAGGCACCAGACAAGACAAATGTGTGACAAAGTGTTGTCGAAGTGTGAACTTGTATTATAAATTATGGTATTTCTGTGATATATAGAAAATAAATGTATTGCTGGTACTGAACAGCCATAAAAATTTACATTTAACATTTTGTAGCATTTTAGGCTGATACTTGATTAAGAATTTCATCAAAATAGCAACAGGAAAATTTGGAGTCATTAATTTTTTATATGAATTTAAACATAGAAAGCAGCCACTGCTAAGCTCACCTCATCTCATGTAAAACATGTATGTTTACAGGAATGGACTATACTCATTTTTAGTTCGCCTCAACGAAATTGAGGGGGACTATTGGAGTACCCCTGGCGTCCGCGTCCGCATTTAGGTATATATCTTGGTAACTATGAAGGGTAGGGTCATCAAACTTTGTGTACAGATGCATCTTGGGCTAACTCACAGCCTCCAGGAAAATTAGGTCTCTTTGACCTATATTCTCTGCTTGACTGGCTTTCATTTAATTTTAAGTCCGAGTTGATATCTCAGTAACTGTACATGGTAGGATCATCTAACCTTGCATGTGCATGCATCTTTGGGGGTAGGTCAGCATCCAGGCAAAATTAGGCCACTTTGACCTATATTTTCCACATGATCGACTTGCATTCAAGTTTACGTCCAAGTTCAGACATTCAAGTTTATGTCTGAGTTCAGATCTAAGTAACTGTACATGGTACAATCATCTAACCTTGCACGTGCATGCATCTTTGGCGGTAGGTCAGCTTTAGGTCACTTTAACCTATATTTTCCGCATGATTGACTTAAATTCAAGTTTACGTCCGAGTTCAGATCTAAGTAACTGTACATGGTAGGATCATCTAACCTTGCATGTGCATGCATCTTTGGGGATAGGTCAGCATCCAGGCAAAATTAGGTCACTTAGACCTATATTTTCTGCATGATTGATTTATATTCAAGTTTACGTCCGAGTTCAGATCAAAGTAACTGTACATGGTACGATCATCTAACCTTGCACGTGCATGCATCTTTGGGGGTAGGTCAGCATCCAGGCAAAATTAGGTCACTTTGACCTATATTTTCCTCATGATTGACTTACATTCAAGTTTACCTCCAAGTTCAGATCTAAGTAATTGTACATGGTAGGATCATGTAACCTTGCATGTGCATGCATCTTTGGGGGTAGGTCAGCATCCAGGCAAAATTAGGTCACTTTGACCTATATTTTCTGCATGATTGACTTACATTCATGTTTATGTCCGAGTTCAGATCTAAGTAACTGTACATGGTACGATCAACTTACCTTGCATGTGCATGCATCTTTGGCGGTAGGTCAGTATCCAGGCAAAATTAGGTCACTTTGACCTTTATTTTCCCCATGATTGACTTACATTCAAGTTTACGTTCCAGTTCAGATCTAAGTAACTGTACATGGTAGGATCATGTAACCTTGCATGTGCATGCATTTTTGGGGGTAGGTCAGCATCCAGGCAAAATTAGGTCACTTTACTTTATGTCCGAATTCAGGTCTCGGTTACTGTACATGGTAAGATCTAGCTTTTGTATACATGCATAAGGTATGGTCAATGAGCACCCTGGCCATATAGGGTTTCTGTGTCCATGTGCCATAACGAGGCGAACTTTGTAATCGTTGATTACCTATGTTTTATAACAGATTCATTCATGGATAAAATGAAGGCAACACATACCTTCCAACTTGTAAAAATGCTCATGGGGGTTTGACACATGAAACGCCTACAGGCATACAAAAAACCAACCCACTTTCTTGTTGTTTTTCAGAATCATCAGGGTAATACAATCACTATGCAATAAACCAGTTGCTGCTATGTTAAGTAAGAAAGAAATAATTGCTCTCTGAAAATTTCAAACTAATGCAGGAAAGGACTTGACCATTCTACCTAACCAAGTCACTCATGCATAAAATAGAGGTCCCAGACAGCATCCGAAGCATGCATTGTTGTCCTCATCCCGAAATGCATCATACATATCAATATGGTTGATGTGGGACATATCAGTAAGCAGGAATGGCCTTCAACCATTCTACCTAACCAAGTCATTCATGCATAAAATATAGGTCACAGACAGCATCAGAAGCATGCTTTGTTGTTGTCATCCCAAATTGCATCATACATACCAATATGTTTGATGTGGGACATGTCAGAAGGCGGGAATGGACTTTAACCATTCTACCTAACAAAGTCGCTTGTGCATAAAATGTAGGTCACAGACAGCATCCGAAGCATGCATTGTTGTTGTCATCCCAAAATGCATCATACATACCAATATGGTTGATGTGGGACATGTCAGTAAGCGGGAATGGACTTTAACCATTCTACCTAACCAAGTCGCTCATGGATAAATGCAGGTCACAGACAGAATCTGAGGCATGCATTGATGTCATCCAAAATGCATCATACATACCAATATGGTTGATGTGGGACTTCAGTAAATGGAATGGACTTAAACCATTCTTCCTAACCAGACGCTATATATAGTGGTATCACATAAGCCCCCTCACTTCATGAGATGAGCTATTGTCCTTTTGATTTCTATAGACCCACCATAAAAAATTAATTAAAAATCCAAATGTAATTTTTTCACATTTTTCTCTTCATATTATCTATTGAATACACTCATACAAACTCTGACTATTAGTTTCAGAATTTTTCCTCCCATAATTAAAAAGATGCCCATTAGCTGCCTATGTTAATTTATTTTTCTATTCATGATTTTCACAGAGGGAGTTAATGTACAAGAACCAATGGCCCTTCCTGTGTAAACAAAAATAAAAACATGTGGCATTTATGTAAATAGATATATGAAATGAAAAATGTGAAAAAAGTAAATTTGGATTTTTAATTAATTTTTTATGGTGGGTCTATAGAAATCAAACGGACAATAAAAATCACTTGTTTCAAAAGAAATTCCATTAAATCAAATCTTTTGTGATCCTGAGACATAAATGTGTTGTCAGATACTAGATAACAATATCAATAAATACTGTGAAAGTGCTATTGTTCGTTGGGTTCCAATTTTCCTGGATTTCGTGGTTCCCTAAAACCATGGAATTAAGTTCCCAAAGAAATGCATTTTTCCATTGAGTTTTAATGCATAGAATTGGAAACCACAAATTTAAGTGCCCATGAAATAGTAAATTTTATGAAAACCAAGAAAATTGATGTCCACAAATAAAAATACTTCTACAGTAATAAAAATCTAGAAAATGTACCGAAACAAAATTGAGTCAAAGAATATTGTGTAGAATTTACTCAATTAGCTCATCTGACCTTAGGGTCAGTGTGAATTACTGCCATCACTTGAGGTCTGCCGTCATTCCATTGCTTGGAGCTTTACAAATTTTCATATCCTCCTCTTAAACAACTGAACCAAATTCAAGCAAACATTAGCTGAATGATGTGTGGAAGGTTTTTTTTACAAAAATGCTGATTTCGTTCCAACCCCCACAAAAACATAGCAGCCAGTAGAACTTAGTTTAACATTGGACCCTACTGAAAAATCACCCTTCTTTATCATCTGCTCTGAAACTTAAGTAAACTGTATAGGAATGATGCATGGAAGGTTCTTTGCAAAGCTTGCTCATTTCAGTCAGATCCCATAAAAAACAAAGCCGCCAGCACAAAATATAAATTAATATTGGAACCAAAGGCAAAACCATTTTTTGATCATCTCCTCTAAAATCATTATTCCCTATTTTCATAAGCTGGGACCATGCATTAATTTAGCTATTTTTGTAGCAGTTTATTTCCCTCCTTGGATGGTGTCACAACAAAGGCAAAATGGAGGGAAATCTAAATTTTCAATATTTTTCAGAATATGTGGAATACCTGAAAAAGACAAAACAAATTTTGATTGGTTAAAAAAGGACTCAGAAAAATAAAACATGAGGTTTTTTTTTTAACCCTCAGTGAATATTTTTTTAATATATAACGTCATTGGTAGATTGATTGATTGTTGATACATCAAAAGTTCAAATACAATCACTGTACCCACAAATACCCTCTTTCTGGAATGGTGTATTTAAACAAACTTTACAGAATTAATATTATGGAGGTCATTCACGATAATTACTTATTTCATTCTGACCCAACGAAAACATGGTTGCTAGCCTGGAACATTGGACCCTATGGGAAAATCATATTTTGGTCATCTCCTCAGAAACCATGGAAATAAATTCAACCAAACTTTACAGGAATGATCTATGGAATGTCTTTTACAAAAAAAAATGCAAATGCTAATTTTGTTGCAATCTGATGCAAAACATGAGTGCCACACCATTGAAAAATCTCTGAACTACTGGGTAAATAAGAACAAAACTAGTCACAAAGGTCCTTAGATGAAGTTTTTTTCAACAAAGATGTCTAGCAGGTACACAACTCTCTCAATATGGCCACAAGCAGGTAACAATTTAATATTGGTGACATGGAAAACATTTTCACCTTTCTGAAATGGTCACCAGCATAGAATGTAGTTGAGCCATATAATAACATGGAGGTCTATTAGACTTTTAAAGAGCCATGTTCCAGATACAGGCTCTTTTGAGAGCATATCATTGTTCTAAGTTTTGTTTGACAATTTGATTCTTTCAGTTAAGTTTTATATTTCAAGTCAACCAAAATATTGTGTATAAAGCCTTACTCAGTCCCTTCTCAATGTGGTATAGTGCTGAACTTGGTGTAGCTTGATCTTTATTAGGACCCTGCCACAAAAAGTGGTGGACACCCTATAGTATCGGTCTGTCTGTCCGTCCGAAACAATCGTGTCCGAGATATAATTTTTTTCTCTTTTGAGATAGTCTTTTGATATTTGGCATGTAGATAGATCACCTCAAGACGACATGTCACATACCTTAGTTGGTGACCTTTGACCTTGACCTCAGGGTCACATGCATGCTTTTTCAATGACAAAGTCGTGTTCGGGCTACAACTTTTTTCTCTTTTGAGATAGGCTTTTGATATTTGGCATGTGGATAGATCACCTCGCGTACCTTGGTTGGTGACCTTTGACCTCAGGGTCACATTCATACTTTCATGTCTGGGCTATAATTTTTTCTTTGAGATAGGCTTTTGATATTTGGCATGTAGATAGATCACCTCAAGACAAAGTGTCGAATACCTTGGTTTGTGACCTTTGACCTTGACCTTTGACCTCAGGGTCACATTCATGCTTTTTCAATGACAAAGTCGTGTCCGGGCTATAACTTTCTCTTTTGAGATAGGCTCTTTATATTTGGCATTTAGACAGATCACCTCAAAAAGACGCTTCTCGTACCTTGGTTGGTCACCTTTGACCTCATTCATGCTTGTTCAATGATCGGGCTATAACTTTTCTCTTTTGAGATAGGCTATTGATATTGGCATGTGGATAGATTGCTTCAAGGTGACATGTCACGTACAATAGTTGATGACCCTTTACCATTGACCTCTAGGTCACAATTGGAGGGGGGCTCACAGAGATGTATACCATTGTTATATGTATGCATTGTATGGTCGTGTAGTTTTTGTATTTAGAATGGAGAGTGAGAGTTATGTCCCTTTAACTGTTTGTGACGTCATCTTTGTCTGGATAAATGGTTTAATGGAATCTGATGTGTTTTTGTTTGTCGGCCTTAAATCCTAAACATCAGGCCTCAAGAAGCCGTTCTCCAGGCTGTAACATGGTGGAGAACTTAAAATAATCCCTGTTTAATTCTTTGGAATAACTTTTGGAAGGACAATTCTACGTATTTTGGATATTTCGGACTTTGAAAATTTTGAACCATGTGTGCCGATCGAAAGTAAAGATGTCAACCATTCAACTATTTTAATATTTCGGAACTTTGGATATGTCATTTAGGGAATTATTTTCAACTAGCCAGACCATGTCTCGTCATTGTGTAACGTCAGCGTATTTTGTGTATTGGATGTTGTATCTGTCTTGTCAGAAGCATGTGTTGTGTATCGATACCCGTGAACTTTAACCTATTTAGTTTGCTCATCCATCGATTTACCTTTTGTATGACCATATATATACATCGATGTAGTTGGGTGAAAATTTTGTATCGCCGACTCTTGACTTTTGATTGCCGATATATGGGTTACTATTATGTACCGTTGGATGTTAAAAAGGTTTGAATAATGAGACTGCTTAAGATATGTAATTTATATGCATTTCATGAGGTTCCGTTATAGAAATATTTTTCATTCCATTTCCATTGCATGTGAGGTTTACCTCATTTGCACATCTATTGTATGTTCACTCCAGTTCTGTATAAATATTTAAAGTCTGTCAACATCTGAAGAAATATTTTCCTAACCGTTTTGATATTAAAGTGTTTATTGTTTGCATGTGAGGTTCACCTCATTGCATGTCGTTTGATATTGTTCCGCCGTAAATAATTAGATCCAACATTAGTTGGTGATGATTGCATCGCCACGTTTAGAAATTTACTTTAGTATGTTTTGGACTTATTTTAATGTTTAAATGGATATTGTTTCATATGTACCTGCATGTGTGATGATTGCTTCTGCATATATGCACCTCTACACAGGTGATGATTGTTGCATTTCCATTTTCATGTTCCGGTAGTTTGGAGATCTTCATATGCACGTGAATGTGTGATGATTGCCGTCACCGAAAAGTTGTCTACTTGGACAGTGCTGCATATGCACCTCTACACGAGTGATGATTGATGTATTTCCACATATACATTTCTCGTTTTGGTTTCATAATAAACTTTATATATATATATTTTTTTGGATAAATTTTCAGTATATGACATTTTGTTTTATTAATTATATGTCCACTGAATGTCAGTTAGTTGCGTCAGGAGCAGTGAGATATGTTCCAGAAACAAAACCTAGTATTGTAAGAGTTTGAAGGTCTCTGCTGGTCTTATCGAATATACAGCTATGACGTTTTGCTAGTATTTGCCATGATTTGAGTAAATGCATCGATATGGAATATGCTGGACTGTGAATGGATACTAGAGTCCTTAGTCTGGAGTGGCTTGTAATTTATATAAAAGTGTCAAAAACCAACGACCATTTTAAAAATTTGAGAAATTTTGTTTTTCGGGGGCGGGATGTTATATGTATGCATTGTATGGTCGTGTAGTTTTTGTCTCGCCCGCGACGAAAGGCGCGTTAAGCGAGACATATGCGTAAAAAGTATGACGGCGGCGGCGACGGCAGCGGCGTAAACTTTCATGTTAAGTTTTTGTGATTAGGTCACTTTCTCAGTAACTATAAGTGGTAGGTCAATGATATTTGGTA